>JAKUCM010007927.1:0-26154 GCA_023374145.1 Lepidium sativum
CAGGGCCAAGGCAAAGGCTAATGGTTGTGGTGATGGTTATAGTGGAGAATGTGGAAATATGGTGAAAGCAGCAAATGGTAGCTTTTGCATAGCAGAGGTAGGAGTGGGAGAATTCGGAGACAAGGTGAAAGCAGCAAATGCTAGCTTTTGCATAGCAGAGGTAGGAGTGGGAGAATTCGAAGACATGGTTAAAGCAGCAAATGCTAGTTTTTGCATAGCAGAGGTAGGAGTGGGAGAATTCGAAGACATGGTAAAAGCAGCGAATGCTAGTTTTTGCATAGCAGAGGTAGGAGTGGGAGAATTCGGAGACATGGTGAAAGCAGCGAATGCTAGTTTTTGCATAGCAGTGCAATCAACAGCACCTGAGAGATCATACGTACCAGTACCACCATATCCCATCCCACCAAAGAAGTCTAAAAAGGACTTGGAGAACGACAAATGTAAGGAGTTATTATCAGATTTGTCTATTCGGTTACCTTATGTTGATGCCTTGCAGATGATACCTTCACTTAAGAACTATGTCAAAAGCCTAGTGGCGAACAAGTTCATAGGAGAAAATAGAGTGATGATGATCACGCAAGATTGCAGTTCTAGTCTTCAAAATTGGCTCCCTAAGGAAGAAGAAGATCCTGGGCGATTTGTATTTTCAGTTCGGATAGATTATGTGACCTTTGCGTGTTCGTTGTGTGAAGAATTGAATGAAGAGATGTTTGTTGAGGGCCCTCTTGAGATGGCACTTACAAGGATATAGTCTGAATGTGGGTTTGAAAATGACGAAGCAACAAGTTATACTAGAATGATAGATTCGTGTAAGCAGATTGAGGGGATGATATCCTATTTAGTTTTAGGCCCCTCCAAAATCGTCCATACCTTCAGCCTTGACCGACCCTTGGAGCGAGTTAAGAGCCCCCATAGTCGAGCTTAAGACTCCCCCAACAGGGCTAAGGTATGTGTTTCTCTGTCCTAATTTTACTTATCCTGTAATCGTTAATGCTAAGTTGAATGGTTCTGAAATGGAAACGCTTATTAGAGAACTTCGAAAGTATCGTAGGGCTATAGGTTATTCATTAGATGATATCCCTGATATTTCACCTGAGTTATGCATGCATAGAATACATCTGATCGATGAGTCTAAGAGTTCTATAGAGAACCAAAGGAGGTTGAATCCGAGTCTAAAAGAAGTTGTCAAGAAAGAGATAATAAAAATATTAAAAGCAGGGATCATATATCCTATATCCGATAGCAATTGGGTCAGTCATGTCCATGTTGTACCTAAGAAAGAAGGCATTATTGTGGTTAAGAATGAGAATAATGAATTGATACCTACTAGAACTGTCACAGGTCATAGGATGTGTATTGATTTCAGAACTTTAAATTTCTCTACTAAGAAGGATCACTTTTCCTATGTCCTTCATGGATCAAATGCTTGAGAGATTGACTAACCATTCTTACTATTGCTTTTTAGATGGTTATTCAAGTTTCTTTCAGATTCCCATTCATCCTGACGACCAGGAAAAGACGACTTTTACATGTCCCTATGGTACATTTGCATATCGCAGAATGTCATTTGGGCTATGCAATGCTCCAGCTACTTTTCAAAGATGCATGGTGTCGATTTTCACTGATATGATTGAGAATATTATGGAAGTTTTTATGGATGACTTTTCTCTGTATGGTTCTTCTTTCTCTGGTTGTGTTTCGAATCTTTGCAAGGTTCTCCAACGTTGTCAAGACAAGCATCTAGTGCTCAATTGGGAGAAGTGTCATTTTATGGTTACAGAGGGGATTGTACTCGGTCACAAGATATTATGGAAGGGAATCGAAGTTGACAAGGCAAAGATCAAAGTGATGACAAGCTTAAAATCGCCAACCACGGTCAAAGAGATCATAAGTTTTCTCGGTCATGCCGATTTCTACAGGAAATTTATTAAGGATTTCTTGAAGATAGCCAGACCACTCATTCAATTGCTATGCAAGGATGTTAAGTTTGAGTTTACCAAAGAGTGTGAGGAAGTCTTTCTGACCTTGAAGGGTGCTTTAGTTAGTGCACCAATAGTTCAGCCCACCAAATTGGGAATTACCTTTTGAGATTATGTGTGATGCGAGTGACTATGCAGTTGGAGCTGTTTTGGGCCAGAGGAAAGATAAGAAGTTGCATGTAATATACTATGCTAGCCGAACACTTGATGATGCTCAATGGAAGTATGCAACTACAGAAAAAGAACTTTTGGCTATCGTTTTTGCCTTTGAGAAGTTCAATCTTATCTCGTCAATTCCAAGGTTATTGTACACACAGATCATGCTGCTCTCAAGTATCTCTTTTCCAAGAAATATGCTAAGCCTAGGCTGCTTCGTTGGGTGCTGTTACTGCAAGAGGTTGATCTTGAGATCAAAGAAAAAAGAGGCGTAGATAACAGAGTTGCAGACCACCTTTCGAGACTACGAATTGACGATTTTGTTCCCATTGATGATAGCTTATGGGAAGAGCAAGTTCATCGTATACAATCTGCCCCTAAAGCTCGTCAGTTGCCTACAGATCCTCCTCGTGTTCCAGGCACTCCATGGTTTGCCGATTATGCCAACTATCTTGCTGCAGATGTTAACCCTCCTGAGTTTCATGGTTACAGAAAGAAGAAGTTTCTAAGGGATGTCAGACGATACTACTGGGATGCTCCATACTTATACAAACAATGCTCTGATGGCATTTTCAGAAGATGTGTTTCTGAAAATGAGATTCTCGGTATATTGTTTCATTGCCATGGTTCTTCATATGCATATCACTTTGCTATCTTCAAGACTGTCGCAAAAGTTCTTTAATCGGGTTTATGGTGGCGTACGATGTTTCGGGACACATACTCTTTTGTTTCGTCATGTGACTCTTGTCAAAGACAAGGTTATATATGTAGAAGAAATGAGATGCAACAGAACTTCATTCTCGAGGTTGAGGTGTTTGATGTTTTTGGGGAAACGATTTCATGGGATCTTTCCCTATCTCTTTTGGGAACCAATACATACTTGTTTCTGTAGATTACGTATCTAAGTGGGTTGAAGCAATAGCTAGTCCGACCAATGACGCCAAAGTGGTTATTAAGATGTTCACGCATATCATATTTCCTAGGTTTGGTATTTTGAGGATTGTGATCAGTGATGGTGGTTCTCATTTCATTAACCAAACGTGTAACAATCTGCTAAAGAATACGGAGCTCACCACAAGGTTGCTACGCCATATCACCCTTAAAAAAGTGGTCAGGTTGAAGTTTCTAATCGAGAAATCAAGAGCATTCTGCAGAAAACCGTTTGTACAACAAGGAAAGATTGGTCGACTAAATTGGATGATGCTCTTTGGGCTTACAGAACCGATTTCAAGACGCCATTAGGAACAACTCCGTTCCATCTACTGTATGGTAGATCCTGTCACCTTCCAGTCGAATTCGAATACAAGGCTAATTGGGCTATCAAGCATCTCAACTATCACATCAAATCTGCCTCGGAAAGATGGTCACTACAGATACATGAACTTGAACAGATCAGACACTTGACTTATGACAACTCGAGAATTTACAAAGAACGAACAAAGGCTGCACATGATAAACGTATCCTTAACAGAAGTTTTGCTCCTAATGATTAAGTTCTTTTGTTTAACTCTTGTTTAAAACTCTTTCCTGGAAAGCTTAGGTCAAGGTTGTCCGGTCCTTTCACCATCAAGGAAGTCAGACCGTATGGAGTTGTGGTTCTGCTCAACGAAAAGGGAGAATAATTTGTAGTTAATGGACAGCGCCTTAAACCATATTTTGGTTCCCCCGACAAAGTCAATGAAGATTTCATCTCTTTGACTGATATAACTCCTCCATAACATCTCTCTTAGTCAAGTTATTGACATTACGTGTAGGAAATGGAGCAAGAGTTCCTGCATTAGTCGTAGGAACATATAAGCAGAAACATTGTTTCTGTTTCGGTTTTGATATTAAAGGTTTTTCATTTTCGATTAAAAACAAATGTTGTTCCTTTACTCGAGATGACTTATTTTATGGCAGCACCCCATTATCAAATGAGCTTTATATTCTTGACCAATCTACACCTATATATAACATTAATATCAAACACTTCAAAGTAAATGATTTGAACCCGAGTTTTCTTTGACATTGCCGTTTAGGGCATATAAACGAGAAACGCATCCAAAAACTTCATCATGATGGGCTTTTGGACTCATTTGATTATGAATCATTTGAGAAATGTTAATCTTGTTTATTGGGCAAAATGACAAAGGCTCCTTCCTTTAAACAAACTCAATGAAAGGGCCAGCGATTTATTGGGCCTTATACATACCGATGTATGCGGTCCGATTAGCCTAAGTGCCAAAGGAAATTTCAACTACTTCATTACATTTACCGATGACTTCAGTAGATACGGTTATGTCTATTTAATGAGACACAAATCAGAATCTTTTGAAAAGTTCAAAAAGTTCTAAAATGAAGTACATAATCAATTTGGCAAGAGTATTAAGGTTTTCGATCTGATCGAGGAGGTGAATACTTAAGTCAAGAGTTCAGCGACCATCTGAGAGCTTGTGGAATTATTTCACAACTCACTCCTCCAAGAACACCACAATGGAATGGTGTGTCTGAGAGGAGGAATCGAACATTACTTTACATGGTTCGATCAATGATGAGTCACACTGATCTTCTGTTATCCTTTTGGGGATATGTCTAGAAACTTCTGCGTTTACGCTGAATAGAGTGCCTTCAAAATCAGTGGCAAAGACACCATATGAGATGTGGACGGAAAAAATTCTCAATCTATCTTTCCTGAAGATTTGGGGATGCGAGGTTTATGTGAAATGATTAATATCCGATAAACTTGCACCAAAATCAGATAAATGCTTATTCGTTGGTTATCCGAAGGAAACCAAGGCGTACTATTTTTACAACCGAACCGAGAACAAAGTGTTTGTTGCTTGACATGGTGTTTTTCTTGAGAGAGAGTTTCTTTCTAAGAAAAACAGTGGGAGTAAAGTACAACTCGAAGAAATTCGAGAGCTATACGAAGTTGCTCAATCCGTATAGGAAGAGCAGCTGTTAGACTTGCAAGATGTTATCGAATCAACACATGTAGAGCCTGAAGTTCGCAGCTCCGATAGAATCCGTCATGAACCTGAAAGATATCTGGGATTCCTCGTGCCTGATGGACATGATTTGTTGATCGTTGATAACGATGAACTTGCAAACTTCAAATAAGCAATGATGGGACCTGAATCCGAAAAGTAGTTAAAGGCCACACAATCCAAAATGTAATCCATGTCAGAAAACCAAGATTGGTCGTTGGTCGATTTACCTCATGGTGCGAAAGCAATCGAGTGTAAATGGGTTTTCCAGTAGAAAATTGATGTGGATGGTAACATACAGATTTATAAAGCTAGACTGGTAGTTAAGGGTTTCAAAAAAGTCCACGGTGTTGACTATGATGAAACCTACTCTCCAGTAGCTATGCCTAAGTCTATTCGGATTCTCCTAGTGACTGCAGCTCATTATGATTATGAGATTTGGCAGATGGATGTCAAAACCGCGTTTCTGAATGGTATTCTGGAAGAGGATGTGTATATGACACAGCCCGAGGGTTATGTTGATCCTAA
The DNA here is from genome assembly GCA_023374145.1 of Lepidium sativum. NCBI lineage: Eukaryota > Viridiplantae > Streptophyta > Magnoliopsida > Brassicales > Brassicaceae > Lepidium > Lepidium sativum. The sequence continues at coordinate 5,630 of JAKUCM010007927.1, forward strand.
AACTGCTGGGAAAGTGTGCAAACTTCACAAATTCATTTATGGATTGAAGCAAGCATCACGGAGTTGGAATCTTTGTTTCGATGAAGCAGTCAAAGAATATGGCTTCATCAAGAATAAAGAAGAAAGATGCGTATACAAGAAGTTTAGTGGGAGTGCAGTTGCGTTTCTTTTGCTGTACGTGGATGATATCTTACTTATCGGAAATGACATTCCGTTGCTGAAGTCCGTTAAGACTTGGCTCAGAAAATATTTCTCGATGAAGGACATGGGGGAAGCCGCCTATATTCTTGGAATCAAGATCTACAGAGATATACCTAAAAGACTGATCGGTTGGTGTCAAGACACTTACATAGATAAGGTCTTGAGTAGATTCAGTATGCATGATTCCAAGAAGGGCTTCTTACCAATGTCTCATGGCATGGTTCTAAGCAAGACGGGGTGTCCCAAGACACCTGCTGAGCGAGAATGCATGAGTAGGATTCCCTATGCTTCCGCAATATGATCCATCATGTACGCTAGGATTTGTACTTGTTCAGACGTTGCTTGTGCATTAAGTATGACAAGCAGGTAACAATCAAATCCAGGTGAGACTCACTGGACTGCCGTCAAGAACATCCTAAAATATTTGAGGAATACTAAGGATATGTTCTTGGTGTACGGAGGAATTGAGGAGTTGGTTATTAGTAGATTCACGGATGCAAGCTTTCAGACGGATATGGATAATTCCCAGTCTTAGTCCAGTTACGTCTTCTGTCTGAATGGCTGTGTAGTTAGTTGGAAGAGTTCCAAGCAAAACCCCATAGCTGACTCCACTACTGAAGCTGAATACATCGCTGCTTCTGAGGTTGCGAAGGAAGCTGTTTGGATAAAGAAGTTCATCTATGAACTTGGTGTGATTCCGAGTATTGCTGAGCCGGTGGCGCTGTATTGTGATAACAATAGAGCCATTGCACAGGCAAATGAGCCCAGATCGCACCAGAGATCCAAGCATATAGAGAGGAGATATCATCTGATTAAAGATATTGTTGAAAGAGGAGACGTGAAGATCAGCCGAGTTTCAAGCGAAGAGAATGTCGTTGATCCTGTGACAAAAGTACTTTCACGGACTAAGCATGAGTATCATGCCAATGGCATAGGCCTTAGGTATCTTAAGATGTAATCTTAGTTCCAGTGGGAGTTATAATAGTTTTATGTTATGATGTAAACATACTTTGGTTATGTCTTAATGAAATTATTTCATTTATATTTAATACTTATATTAAATATTTATCCTGAAATAATCATGACATTCTTATAGGTCATCAAGTTGAGGACTTGATCATGAAACCCTACAGGCGTAAAAATGCATGAATTATTTCATTCCCTAGTCGATGGTTATTAAAGTGGGATACTAATAACAAGATAGATTAGTATGTGAAGTGACTGATGACTTAGTTTCATGGAGTCATTGATAATAAGTATCAAGTCAATCACATAGATGTGTGTCACATGAACATAACATCGAAAATGACCCGCTATGAGAACTCTACGAAATCGTATAATGAGTGTCATAAGAGATCCTCATACGACTATAGAGCATAGTCCTTAGACGTGAGTTCATGCTGTTTTCTTGCACATGAATTAGTGTGTTTTGAAAATTTCAAACGCCAACCGTAACTGGTGGTTATAAAGGAATTTGTTGGACATATCATGAAATGTGAGAAAGGAACAGAGGATGGAACAAGATGGAATTTGTCCCTCCTATGTATGGGAGAAAGATATCTCTAGGCCCTTCGAAAGATTTGATACTGTAAAATGCATGGCTGTGCTCAAACAAGCTGAAAGACACTTGTTTGCTCTATCAGTACAAATTAAAATTCGATGAACATTGATCTGGCTCATTAAAATAAGGATGACACGACCTCTTGCCTTAGAGCAGATAGATATATGGAGACAAAGGGGTTTTGGGAATATATGATTCCAGTACAAGTGGGAGATTGTTGGGAATGTCATGCAATAATTTGTACTTACTCGTGTGGTCGGTTCTAACATCGAGATTAGACAAATTCATATGGTACTAGGGATTGTAATGGCTTGCTAGAGTCCACTTATAATCTGTGAGTTAAGATACTCACTGCTAGTAGTATATGATCCTATTGGGTCACAAACCTAAGCAAATGGAGACAATTCAATAGAGAATGATCATTATAGGAATGATTCATGACTTGAGCATAATAATACATGGTTTCAGATGAGAACATGTGTTTTGGACCAGGCCTAATTAATCATAATTCAACTAGGAATTAATTAGGTGTTTCGGGCTGGGCCTAAACTAATCCTAATTCAACTAGGAATTAATTAGGTATTTTGGGCTGAGCCTAAATTAATCCTACTTCAACTAGGAATTAATTATGTTAACTTAAACTCCCTATATATATGATATAGGGCACATTTTTGAAAAGAGTAGAAACCCTAGCCGCTGATTTCACAAGTCGAAACCCTAAGATAATTGCATACAAAGTTCTAGCAGACTTCTCTCATACTTGCGTGCGTGTGGACTATCAGTAGAGGTGCTACATTTGGAGCACTTGCTGATCTTATACTTGATCTTATCTCTGCTGCACCAATCAAACTTCAGGTATAATCGAGTTCCCTATTTTTCAGATTCAATTAAGTTAATACAAGACCTAGCGCTTAGGGTTTTTGCTATATTAGTTAATTGATAATTGTCGAATTGCTTAAGAACCAAACAATTAATGCCTAGATTAGAGTAGCTAACTAATCTATGATCTTAGGTTACTTGTTATCCCAGAAGTTTAATAAGAATCAGAACCTTTCTAGGTGAGCAACTCTTTCACTACCAACGAGAGTTAATGCTAGGTTGGGTTGTGGACACTTAGGAACTGTTAATACTACATGGTTAGAATTCTAGAACCAACGAGAGTTAGGATCTCTAGGATCTAAGCATAGTGATTATCACTGCGAGAGTAGATTAGTCAATTGTTATTCCCGAGTCGAGAACAGAATTGAACTTGCCTGAATAGATTCCTCATCCTACCTTGATTCCCTTATAAATTCCCTGAGGTTGATGTATTCTAGATATGGATTACGTTATATTTCTTAGTTATAATCGATTCTAATCAAAATACCCATCGACTTAGCTCTAGTTAAATAATTTAATCGTTAGTGTGATAATTGGTCTTCGTGGATTCGATCCCTAAATATTACTTCGTTTGCTGGGCACTTGCAGTAGAATATAGGGTTAAAACTCGTTGTATCAGTAGCTACAAGCAGTACAACAACTACAAGCAACACCCAAACCTCTCATACAGAAGCACGAACATAGCAAATCTACAAGACCAGACCTATTCAGAAAAACCCCAACACATCCCGCCTAAAGCTTTTGTCCCTAAACAATAATATCACAAAAGTTTCCAACCATCGGCTAACGTACCACCTGGGTATGAAGCACACGTTCCACCAACCACTACATAGCCACCAGAGGTTTTGAACTTACTATAAGAGATCCTGAAAGGTCATAAAGCATATGCTACTGAAGTAACAAAAAGGTTTATAGAGGTGCACTCTAAGATTGACGCGTCTCACAATGATCTCACCTGCAAGTTTGAGACACTGAACGCAAGACTCAAGTATGTAGAGAGTCAGCAAGCATCGTCTTATACTGTGAAGACAACTGGGCAACTTACAGGGAAAATAGTTCCCAATCCAAAAGAGTATCACGCCAGTGTTATCACTCTAAGAAGTGGACTCGAGTTGTTGATCCGAGCAGAGACTTCTAAGGATACTGAAGACAGTAAAGTTCATGGGGGGGGGGGGGGAGGATTTTCTCATCAAAGATCATACAATAATTTCCACTACAAAACAGCCACGCGAGCTAGACTCGACCTGGAGTTGTTTCTAAGTCACAATCTACTGAAAAACCCACACCTGAAGATAAGCTCGACACAAAAGATCAAGTTGAACCCAACCTCAGCAAGCTAGACGCTCATCCATCTACAGGAACCCCAGAGAAAAATAAACCATTTGTCATTCCACAATATAAACCCCAATTACCCTTTCCCCAAAGGTTCAAGAAGGAACTTACTGAGAAATACAAAGCGCTATTCGATAAGCAAATGACAGACATTGAGGTGAAGATTCCTATTCTGGACAATTTTATGTTAATGCCTCCATACCAAAAATTTCTAAAAGACGCAGTTAAATAGATAACTGAAGAAGTTGAGGGTATGGTCATACTGACACATGAGATTAGCGCTGCAATCCAAAGGAAAAATGTGCCAAAAAATCTTGGTGATCCTGGAACCTTTCTAATCTCATGCTCGTTTGGACCATTATTATTCAACAAGTGTATATGCGATCTCGTTGATTCTGGCAGATACGTCTGTGAGAATCCCTCATGGCATCTTGGAAGACCTTCCTGTGAAGATGGGAGGAGTTGAAATACCAACTGATTTTGTTCTCTTGGAGATGGAAGAAGAGCCTAAAGACCCTCCTCTATTTGGAAGACCTTTCTTGGCCACATTAAGCACGTTAATTGATGTTAGGAATGAGGTGATCGAGCTGAATCTTGGTCCGGATCTTAAAATGAAGTTCAACATGAATGATGCGATTAAGAAGCCTACCATCGAGGGTCAGATGTTCTCAATTCAAGAAATAGACACTCTTGCTGATGAGTTGTTAGAAGAGTTGGCAGCAGAAGATCAACTGCAAGTTGCTCTGACAAAGTCAGTCGTTGAGGGGTACTTGAGTCTGGAAACTGAATGCTATGCAAAGCTATTGGATTCTCACATGTCAGTTAAGAGTTCAGTGGTAATTGAGGAATCAGGTGATGTGTGCTTAAAGAGTAAAGCAATAACTCTACACTTGAGTGTATCTAGGCCAAACTCGAGTAAGAGACTCGAGGTGCAAGTACTTGAATGCACTACGCCTGTCGTTGCTGATGACTAGTCTGAGCTCAAGGCACCCAAGGTGGGACTGAAACCACTTCCTGCATGGCTAAAGTATGCTTTTCTGGACTCTAATTCTACTTATCATGTAATCGTCAATGATGAATCGAGCATGTTATTGACTGAGCTTAAACGTTTTAAAAAAGCCATACGATACACTGTTAAAGATATTAGAGGGATATCTCCAAGTTTTTGCATGCATAGGATACACATAGAAGATGAGTCTCATTCTAGTGTAGAGCCCTAGAAGAGATTGAACCCGAACCTTATAGAAGTTGTTAAAAAAGAGGTACTTAAGTTTCTAGACGCTGATGTTATCTATCAATTTTCTAACAGTAAGTGGGTTTCACCTATGCATTGTGATCCTAAGAAGGGGGGTATCACTGTGGTTAAAACCGATAAGGATGAACTAATACTCACTAAAATCATAACGGGGCATATGATGTGTATAGACTATAATAGGCTGAATTTCTCCACTAGGAAATACGATTTCCCTTTGCCCTTTATTGATCAGATGGTTCATAGGTTGTCTGGTAAAAAGTATTATTGTTTCCTTGACGGGTATAGCGGGTTCTTTCAGATCCCTATACACTCGGATGATCAAGAAAATACTACTTTTACCTGCCTTTATGACACTTTTACTTACAAACGCATGTCATTTGGGTTGTGCAATGCTCCTGCTACATTTCAGCATTAACTTCTACTTCTCATATTTAATTGAGGATGTGGTAGAGGTATTCATGGATGATTTCTCCGTCTATGGGTCTTCCTACTCCTCTTGTTTGTCGAATTTGTGTAGGATGCTTAGCAGGTGCGTGGAGACCAACCTTGTGCTCAACTAAGAAAAATGTAACTTCATAGTTCAAGAAGTGATAGTGTTGGGACAAAAGATATCTGAGAAAGGTATTGAGGTTGACAGGGAAAAAATTGAAGTCATGGCTCAACTGCAACCCCTTAAGATAGTGAAAGATATTCGAAACTTTCTGGGTCACGTTGGGTTTTACACAAGATTCATCAAGGACTTCTCCAAAATTGCAAGATCCCTGACGAGCCTACTGTGCAAATAGGTCGAGTTAAACTTCAACCCTAAGTGTCTTGAACCGTTTCTTAAGATCAAAGAAGCTTTGATATCTGCTCCATTAATCCAAGCTCCAGACTGGGCTCTCCCGTTCGAAACCATGTGCGATGCTAGTGACTTTGCTGTTGGAGCAGTCTTGGGTAAGATAAAGGAAAGGAACTTTTTGTTATAGTATTTGCATTTGAGAAATTCAGATCGTATTTGGTGGGATCCAAGGTGATTCTTCACACAGACTACGCAACACTAAAATATCTGATGAAGGAAAAAGTCGCTAAGCCCAGATTACTAAGATGGATACTGATGCTGCAAGAGTTTTACTTTGAGATTGTGGACAAACCTGGAGTAGCAAAATGAAGTTGCAGATCACCTGTCGCGAATGATGATTGAGGACTCGACCCATATTGATGACTCGATCCCAGAGGAGCAACTCATGACTCTAGGGGTGTAGGAAAATTGTTCTCAAATTAGCAAAACGCTAGCTGGATCCACTCTACCTTGGTATGCAGATTTGGCCAATTATCTGGTCGTCGATGAAGTACCTAAGTGTTTGGATTCCAATCAGAGGAAGAAGTTATTTAGAGATGTCAACTACTACTTCTGGGATGAACCCTACTTATACAAGAAATAAGCAGATGATTTATCCAGGAGGTGTATAGCAGAATAAGAGGTTTAAGGTGTTTTGGAGCATTATAATGGGTCTGCGTGCAGTGGACATTTTTCCGCATTCAATATTGTCCAGAAGATTTTGCAATCAGGATTATGATGGCTAATTGTATTCAAGGATACTCAGGATTTCATTTCCAAATGTGATTTGTGTCAGAGAATGAGTAATATAAGCAGAAAAAATGAAATGCCACATAAACCAATTCTAGAAGTTGAGATATTTGACTGTTGGAGAATCGACTTCATGTGACCATTCAACCCACCATCCCATGGAAATCGCTATGTTCTTGTGGCAATGGACTACGTCTCAAAGTGGGTAGAAGTTGTAGCATGTCCGACGAATGATGTTAAGGTTGTCATCAAATTGTTCAAGAGCATCATTTTCCCCATGTTTGGAGTACATCGACTTGTAATCAATGATGGAGGCTCCCACTTCATCAATAAAGTGTTTGAGAATCTGCTCAGGAAAAATGGAGTTAAGCATAAGGTAACTACGCCTTATCATCCGAAAACCAGTGGTCAAGTGGAGGTGTCAAACAAATAGATCAAGGCTATTCTAGCTTGAGATGTTGGGGAGTCAAAACGTGATTCGACAGTAAAGTTGGACGACACGCTATGGGCTTAAAGTCAAGACTTCAACTGGAAGAACTCTGTTCCAACTTCTGAAATGAAAATTATGTCATATGCATGTTGAGATAGAGTACAAGGCACTGTAGGCAACAAGAGTCATATATTTTGACCTTGAGATTGATCAAGAGAGAAGACTTCTTAACCTGCATGAGTTGGAGGAGGATATACTTAAAGCTTAAGAGAGCTCAAAAGTGTACAATGAAAGGAGTAAATCCTTCCACGACAAAAAGATAGCACCCAAGAAAATTACACTAGGTGACCAAGTGTTAGTGTTCAACTCGAGGCTTAAGCTATTTTCTTGGAAATTGAAGTCAAGATGGTCTAGTCCATTCAGGGTTAAAGAATTTTTGTCCTATGGAACAATTACTTTAGTCAACAAGGATGGTAACAGTTTCATTGTGAATGGGCAGATGGTTAAGTAGTATCGAGCTTATGAGACCATCTCTGAGAGAACCTCAGTTTTTGTCATTGAACCAATTGGCCTTTAACAAGGGTGAAAGTCAAGCTCAGTGACTTTAAACAAGCACACTTGGAAAGTAATCCTATGAATATCCTTGTACATAATTTTAGTTATGCTTTTGAAATTTTTCTTAATCTTTTTGATTTTCAGGACGCCACCCATTGATGAAAATTGACTCAGTGCAATGGAAGCTCGAGCTAATAAAGTGCCCAAAAAAATTAAAAAAGCTGGTGGAATACATGAGTTGGAAGACATGTCAAATCATCACGTTAAAATTGTCTTCTTCACCAGTTTCTCTTTAAAGGTATCGCCCATCAAGCTTCCGCTCAACACTCGATTCGCCCAGCCAAAGGTGGACCATGACTGACATTGTTGGAGATGAAGATGAGAGGTAGAAACACTAGAGTGCTTTTTATGATGTTGTGGATGATGATTTTAGGACGTTGTTTATGGATGTTGATTTTAGTATGTTACTTATTGATGGTGATTTAGGATGTTGTTATGGATGATGACTTTAGTATGTTACATGGATGATGATTTTAGGATGTTGTTTATGGATTATGATTTTAGTATGTTATTATGAATGATTATTGTATGATGTTATTTACAAATGATGAATGTGATGTTATAGAATGTGTTGAGGTTTACTTATAGAATGTGTACATGTATAAAAGTAAAATTGAAGTCTACTATAGAAATCTACAAAAGAAGTCTCCAAATGATGGTCAGATAACAATGAAGTCTACTATTAAAATCTTCTAAGAGCATCTTCAACCCACCTCTATATTTGTCTTCAAATTCTATTTTAGAGTATATTTACTCCAAACCATCTATATTTTTTACTCTAAAATAGAGAAATGCTATTTTTTCCTCTATATTTAGGGAAGTGCAATTTTTCCTCTATTTTAGAGTTGTCCTTTTTGGAGTAAAAATGAAACATATTTTGGAGTGAAAACACCTCTATTATAGAGTTCCTCTATGATAGAGTTCTTTTATTTTAAAGTAGAAAATAGAGGAATACATTAGAGATTGTCTGATAAATGCCAGAAAAAATGTTTAGAAAATAATTACATCACCTAAATCGATCATCCTCACCAAAATCCCCTTATTAAATACAAAAACATTATTAGTTATCTTGCACCCACAAAGGTAGTAAATGCAAGATACCAAATAATAAGTTTTTCTTGCAGCCTAACAACAAAAATATTAGGAGACATACAAGTTGGGGTGCAACCATTAGTGAATAAAATATTCAACCTACTACATTTGCTCAACGCCTGTTTCATCATATGTGTCCACATTCTTATATCCTTCATTCTCTGTGCCCAAAATGCATGTCTCATCATATATCTCAACACATAAATTCTCCCTGATGAGCGTCACATAAGTATCACAAAGCTTCATAGGCCATGAAATCTCGAGCGCATGGCATTCAATGTACTTCAAGTAGTACATGCCACAATCTCCACTTTGGATATTCTTAGGCACATACCGGACTACACACTCGTGTGTGTACGTTGTCAGTGACATGCTACTCATTTCTTTGGGGGAGCCAATTCACTCATAATGTATGGCACAAGGACTGCAAAGGCCTCACGTGATCCACCAAGTGTTCAACCATTCCGATTGCAGAATCCTGGACAAAAATGTACTTATTCGATATGAATATCCACAAAAAAATCCAATGATTGTTTCCAATGTTCAATGTAGCGTAAATGTCATCCACTTCAACTCCCTAGGTCTTGTCATTGCGGTAATATGATGGATCTTTCCGTGAGTAGTAATCAAGTGATCTGCAACGTAAGTGTTTCCATGTCCCGTGTGAGTTGGCAGTAGAATATAAAAACTCTTGAAATTTACTAGCCCACTTCTGGCCAAATCTGGTTTCAAATATGCAAGGTCTATTAGACCGAAACCATTCATGATGCTTTGCATTGTAACTTCTCAGAAGGTTAATCTCAACATCAATGTGTTGCATCAAATAGGTAAGAACAAAACAAAACAGTCAGTTAGAAGTCTACTATTGAAGTCTACTAATGAAGTCTACTACTGAAGTCTATTACTGAAGTCTACCACTAAAGTTTACTAATGAAGTCTACCTTGTCTTTTATCCAGTTTGTAGGGGCTTTCAGGATCTTGTACCATGCGAGAACATAACCTTTCCTCTTCTTTTTCAGCTTGTAGTCCCTGTAAACTCAAAAATCTGATTATAAAAGATTTGCAAGCTTGATAACGAATTTAAAATTAAAGGTGACCGTTAACGATTCTTTTTTGATTCTTGTAGTCCATTTTTATACTTTATCACCTTCTACGGCTAAGAAAAAATCATAACCACGACTTGTCTTGTTTGGGATAATTCATGGTTGTGTTTTTTCCTCTGAATGGACTCAACAGTGTATGAGGTAGCTTTTTGATCTGTTTAGTCAAATCACGTATCTTTTTTTGTACCATTTTAATTATCATGTCTTGTTTTTTCTTCTAAAAAAGTTCAAAATCGATATTGGGAGTTTTCCATCCATTAAAGCAACACTTTTCTCAACTGCACCATTTACACTCTCGCTTGGAATATTATGATCTATATGCAAATTTATTTTTAGGCACACAAAGTTACAATTTTATTTATAAAATATTCATAGTACATTGAGTTCACATAATATGCACATAACTTTACAAAGAAACAAAAAATATAAACAAAAACATTTGAAGTTTAAAACACAACAACCAGATGAAAAAAAACTACTTCGATGATTTCTTTGAATTACGCAGATGATAAACTCAAATATGTTTTGGAGATGGTTTAGAACTAACCCTAACTGGCGTATTGGTCTCCTCCTTGTCATGATTGGCGTTGCCAACCGAATTCTGCTCACTAGATCTCACATACTCCTTTGATGCGCTTCTAATTGCTTCCAACAATTGCTTAATTCCCGACACTCTTTCACATAGAGTGTGGATCTCTTGTTGGCAGCTATACCTACCTTCCAACATCCTTTGTTCTCCACTGCTAATCCCATCCATCAAGTGGGCAAGCATCTTCTTACATCATTGATCCATGTACTCATTCATTGTCTCCACTGAGCTGTTGTTAGTCTCATAAGAAAAAGAAGTCTCCTTACACTTCTTACGTTCCTCAGGCTCATCATCAGGTTTCTCATAGATTCTCTTTGACCCTCCACTTTTTAAGACTTGAGCAACCTTTTAGACGACCAGCACGCCCTGATTCTTATACCATATGCTTAAATTAATGTCAGCAAATTAAACATAAATTCATACATGTTTCATCATGTTCTCCCTATGATTCCTAGATCCTTTGTCTACTAGCAATGGGGGAAAAGAATTACCATAGATGAGTTCTCTATAATTCGCTGCTTAATTGGAAAGCACATAATAGATCTACACTTGAAGGACATGGATAAATCCTTCAATGGAATAGTCAGTTGTTTTAGGATTTATTTTGTTAACAGAATCCATCAGTGTTTTGTGTTTAACTCTTCCCCAAGAATAGGCTTCAAATGCAGAAATATACATGAACAATCTAGCCAGACTAAGACGTGTGGCTTGCTTAGGCTTCCTTACGTCAATAAAAGTAGCATATATTGATAGATAGCCTAACCTCATCCAATTTTCATGTGTCTAACCTCCACAGCCTTTAGTAATAGCTAGCAACTCATCCTAACTTGGTCCTCTATCCTCTAGCACTTCGAGAAGCTCCCAAAATTCTTACATTTCTGGTGTAACTTCAGTGGCTGGCGATTATAGATCCTCCACATATGCACAGTTAAGCCCGGTTAGAAACTCGAACTCAATAAGCGAGAATTTAATTGGATTCACATTGCAACCAAAAGGTGAGTAAATGATGCACTAGTATTGAAGCCCAACCAAACGCCATCTTATGTAACTTAAAGAACACACCAAGCCTTAAATGATATAGCTCATCTCGTTCATCAGGCCTCAGAGCGACGGTCAACACATTAATCAGCTTGTAATCTCCACTATAATACTTGATACTATTTGTTGGTTGAGGTTCACAACCTTTTGTGAAAAGCCTTCGTTGAAATTATGGCCTATCCATATGGGTACCTACAAACATCAAAGAAAGATAACTTCAATACTACACCTATCAAAAGAGAAGTCTGATACATAAGCATGGCAACCATGTCTCCTAAGAAATCTCCTTCATAAGTCTCCTTAGAAGTCTCATTCAAAAGACTCCACCAGGATAATTTCAAACTCAGGGTAGATTTGATGAATTACATAATACTTGTCTATAACAAATGAAGAGACAAATTGGTCTAGGTCTATACACAAATATATCATAGTGGTGTACATATGCTCAAATAAATTACAATGAGATCATATATGTCCATGTTACGACTTTTTTAATGTCCATATATTGGCACTGTAATCACGTTATAATTGTCCATGCAAAATAAAAGTGAGAAATTGGTCCATGTCTATATTCTGACTATAAAGGTATTCGACCAAAAAAGTCAATGCCCATGTCCAAAGAAGTTTATATCCTCCATATATGGTTGATGTCCATATCAATATAATGACACTGTAATCATATTATAACTGTCAACATATACGGCATTGTCATTACAATACAACTAATAATTTTGTTCATCTTTATACATGAAATATATAGGCATTTGTCCATGGAAGGACACACATGAGGTGTACATTGATGTTCATGCCATATACGGAGTAGGCTAAGCCAATATACAAGAAAAGTAAGACATTTATCTATGTCCATATATGAAAACAAGCATATCTGTTCATGGCAGTATGTTAAACATAGATCGTTTATTTCCAAATATGAAATAGGAAAAACCAATATATGAGACAATTAAGATGTTTTTCCATATCCATATAATAGGCAAAACCAATATATTTTTCTTCTTCTTCGGCTCTAAAATGGCCTGATTTCGTTACAGCTATTTGGGTTCAAGCCATCTTTGGAAACAACTACATGTTGTCAAAGTACTATGATGCTCTCAAATCCCTTATGAACCTCGATGAGCTTGAGTTTAACAGTCTCTCTGATAATTGACCTTCGAAGACCACATATATGAGCATGAACGATTCTAGGAAGGGAAGGAACAAAGAGAAATAAAGAGGCGTTTGAAAATAGAAAAACAAAAAATGAGAGAAAGGTTGAAAGGATTTGGGAAGGGAAGAAACGAGCAGGGGCAAAGAGGTCAAATAGTAAGAGTGAAAAATTGAATGTATGGTGGTTTTGATTATTTAACCAACCTTTGGCTATTTCAGATGATTACGTTTAAAAAGGGGGTAGATTTGATAATTTTCTCTTTTAAATATATGCACAATTTAACTCTTTAGTTTTATATCTACATTTCAAATACAAAGTTTACAAATCTCACATGATTAGTATATCTTATTATCTTAAACCCTAAACCATAACATAGTTTATTTATGAACTTTGTGGTTTGATATTTGTTGATTTTATTTGACTATGTTTTGGTGAAATTTTATTTTTAAACTTCATATTCTTTATTATTAGATTTTGTAATCAAAATTATAAACATATAACAATAAATACTATTTAAAATTTAAATTATATATAATTAAGGAGTAAACTTCATGTGAAGTTTGCAATAGCTGGTGAAGAGTATAAATGTAATTGTGTTTCCAGATTTTTTTGTTTGGTCATTAAGGGAAAAATGATAAATTAACTATTCTCATAAGTTATATAAATTAGAATGGGGTTTATTTTTGCATTTAAAGTGAAATTTTGAATTAGTTTTGTTTTTTTCCCTTATTGTTGATAAATTATACTATATATTTTTAAGAAGTTGTTGACCTAGGTAATGTTCTACTTAATGGTTAAGTATTAGAGTTTGACTTCACCTTATTACATGTATAAGTTAATAAATAACAATTTTAGGAACTGATTTAGGATATAGATTACGTATTATAGATCCAATATTGACAAAACAAAATTATTGACCCAAAAAAAAAAAGAGTTAAGTTATATAGGCTAATGTAAAAGTAAATCTAAAATCACAAAAATATAAATATCATTAACATGAAATACTTAAAGGGACAATTGTGCTTAGCACCTCAAAAAATGAAAATTATGGAAAATGCCATCAAAACTCAATCTCTTGGAATATGCCACAATGAATTTTGTAAAATATTCTTTTTCCCTTGCTATACCACAAACTCAATTTTTTTTGTCTCAAAATCGAAAACAGAAGAAAGAAGAAGAAAGAAGAAGAGATCTTCAACTGGAAACGATCAGATCTTCAACCAGAGAAAAACAAGTTTTACAACCGAAGTAAATGAAGAAGATGAGATCTTCAACCAGAGTACAACTACCACAGTCTCTGAAATCCTATTTTGTACATGACTTTATGTGGACGTCCTTATTTTAGGTGATTGTGCATATCTTTATGCGAGCGTCCTTGTTTTATGTGTATGTTATTCAAAGACATTATTTTTATGCAAAAATCCTTATTTTATGTGTATGTCCTTAGAAGATATATCTATGTCTTTATGCGGACGTTCTTGTTTTATGTTTATGACTCAATTTCGTGCATATTGTAGCAAGGGTAAAATCAGCAGCGTCTATATCTCTTATGCTATTAAAAGTGACATTTTTCAAAAAAAAACTCGCGATAATATTTTTGCTAATTTAAAAACTCAAACTAACATTTTTACAATATTCCCATACTTAAATTTCTAATAATTAAATTACAATAGTCATCAGATAGTAAATAAAAAGAAGTAAGAAGGAGAAAATGTGAATGTGATACAAGATTGGGCCTGGGTAATAAGCAGAAAGTTATATTACTGTATTGGATAGAGAGAATGGAACATGCATAAAGAGTACGTAGAATCTACGTGACAACAAAATTGTTGGTTTTGAGTTTATTACAAAATTAAAAGAACCGCCCAAAGTCTACCTGTAGTTATGTATCAATTAGTGGTGAGACTGACACCAAATTTCTCTTCCACAAGTTTCATTTTGTTTCTCGCGGTTTGACAGTTGCATGAAACTTCATGTCCGCCTCTCAATGGACTGTAACTATATTATCTAATATATGTGGATCGGTCCACCAAATGTATATACATTAAATTCATTCATTAAACTAAATGATGTAACACAAATGCGTTGGAGTAGTTAGTAATTATATTAACTCACTTAATATTCATATGGTACCAAAAAATGGTACTGACTCTTATGCTCATATATGTACTGACTCTTATGCACGTATTGTCACTTGACAATCTATTGATTAAATTGTCACTTGACTTCATGTCCGCATAAAGAGTACATAGAATCTACTTGACAATCATTAACTAAAAGCAAAGTATTTGACAGTGGTCGCCCAACTGTACCACTAGAGACTGTCAAATACTTTGCTTTTAGTTAATGATTTGAATGCGCTATATCCACTACAATATAGCATGAGTAAACTTTTATACTCTCTCTATTTTTTTACTTGATGTTTTAAGTTTTTCACACATATGAAAAAATTAATTATTTTAGTTTTCCTAAACCAAATATATTATTACAAGTTTCAACATAATCTAAGCAATCACAAATTAATCTGCAAAATTCAAACGATCAAAAACACTTAAAATACATTAAATTTTGTGTATAAATTTTTAAACATCAACATAAATAAAAAAATTTATTTTCTAAAACATCAACTAAATAAAAACAAAAGGAGTGTCATTTAAATAAATTGCACTATATAGAGTCACTTGTTAACAAATGACATATTATATGACATTTAACATCATTTATAACCAATAATATTAATATTGTATCTTTTACAATGACACATAACATCATTTATAATATGACTGAAAATAATTGTATCAATGGCTTAAATCGACATTACTTATTTAAAAAGCATTTTCATAACCATTTTTATAAGTGATGAAAATAAGTTAATTAAAATTAATACAAATAGATAAAATAAATAATATCATATGTTTTAATTTCTTGTACTAATATTAGGATATAACCTGTGAGATCGTGTACCCAATTACAAATTTGAACAAAAGAAACAGAGTCAAAAAATCAACTGGAAAAGTATAAAAAGGTTCCCACAAGAATTTTGGTGCTTTGGAGAACCTCCAGTGAGGTGTTTTAAAAAGGTGTTTTAAAGGAGGTTCTTATCAATTTATGGTATTTAATTAAAGTAAAATTAGGTAGAATTTTATAGAACCATTTCTTAATGAAGAGTTTTAAAAAATGTTAAGAACCGATGACGTTGGACACTGCGTTGAGACATTTCTCATTTGTCTAATTGAGCAAAATATTTCATTTCTTCTCCTCCGGTGGTGACGAGGGTGATCTTTCAAATCGACGGCGAGACCTGCAGGAATTTTCATTTGGATGGTCGTGTGTGAGCAGCGGAGGCAGTGGCTCTACATATCGGATCGTCACCTTCACCCATTGGCGAATTGCTTCAAAAATCCGAGAGTTTGGTGAAAAATCGGAGGGATTCTTTCACAAATCGCCTCTTTAAAATTCAGCAGCCGGAGAAATTTTGGCCGATTACCTTGACGGTATCGGAGATTGAGGAAGTTAAGACTCCGATAAAATGACTCTTCTTAACGGTTCTAACCGTGAACCAGTACGCTGTAGAGTCTCCGGAAAGTTGCTGGCGGATGGAGGAGATAGTCGGGTTTACCAGCACCAATCATTCGGCCGCGATATTGGCCACGCGGTAGCTGAGACCTATCTTATAACTGGACTTAGCTTCAAGCTTCTTCGATACCTCGGGTACTGATTTCATTTTTCCCGGTTTGGTTTTGAGTATATTGATGGTTACGCTTAGCGAACTATAGCTATGAATGATTACACATAGTGAATTCGTGAATGGTTGTAGTCTTGTAGATATTAGCTGGCTTTGAGCATCTCGTTGTTGTTCTTGTTTTTTTTTAATCCCTTGCTCTAGGAAGGTTACTCCATGTGCTATTGTTGACTATTTTTTGAAATATATGATGTGCATATGACACCTGTATCTAGTTCTTCTATCATGAATATTACTGATTTTTCACTCATTTAGTTCCAGTTGAGAAAGAGTTTATCTAGTTGTTAAGTCTTGTTCAGGGTAGGCTATCGATGGATCACAAGATTACTTGCTCTTACGTACTATGCTATGCTACTAATGCCTGGCTTTCTTCAAGGTTTGATTTTCATTTTTGTTTTTTCTTAGAGATAAATTCAAAGAAAGGACTTTTCTCTTTATACATAAGATGTTGTTTTTAATATTTTAATACCTCATACCGTGGTATCGTCATCTTTATTAATAATTTTCAGTTGACAGAAAACAACATTCCTCATACCCGTTTGTGTATATCTTCTGCAGTTGCATATATGTATTTTTCAGTTAATGAAATTTTCACAACAATAAACATTCCTCATACCCGTTATATATATCTTCTGCAGTTGCATATATGTATTTTTTCTCATCACAAGTCCGAGGAGTATAGTGTATGGAGATCAACCAAGAAACAGGTTTGCGTGCGAACTGATTAGAACTTATCTTCTCCTTTCACCTTGGCCTAAAGTTGTATGTTGAATGCCTGCTTGATGTATTGCATGTATGAACGGCAATATGTAGGTTGAATCTGTACTTACCAACCAACAAGGACGGCTTGAAGCCTGCTGTAATTTTTGTGGCTGGTGGGGCTTGGATTATTGGGTAAGTACTAGAGTTACAATATTCTCGTTTGCATAAGATTGAACTTCTGCATAGCATTCACATGTTTTACAGATTATGTGCATGTATTATCGTGTAGGTAGGTACAGTAAGATAGTATAAAAGTTTCCTCGCACTAGTCGTTTGTTGATATTTTTGAGTTAAAAATGTGCTATGTATTCTTAGTCACCCAATTGAGTTCATGTTTGCTACTCTTGTGCTAAAACTAGGTACAAAGCTTGGGGCTCGCTCTTGAGAATGCAGCTAGCAGAAAGGGATATCATTGTAGCATGCCTCGACTACAGGTAACGAAAGTACACAATTCAAAGTAGTCTTCTTTTAGATAGATTACTTACTCTGTATTTCTACTTAGTTCAAACAAAATACAAAACATCTGATTGGATACATTTGTTTTTGATTAGAAGGTTCTTGGAAATCTAGATTTTCTTTATGCAATCTCTTTTGTTTGGTCTTACAAACTTACTTAATAACATCTCCAACCCACCTCTATTTTTTATTCAAAACGTTTTTTAGGGAAAAAAATTTCTCCAATCCACCTTTATTTTTTACTCTAAATGTCATTTTAGGGAAAGATTTTCTCTAACCCACCTCCATTTTTGACCCTAAAACAGAGCAATGCTATTTTTCCTCTATTTTTAGGAGAATGTTATTTCTTCTTCTATTGTAGATGTGAACTTTTTTATTTGCAAAACAATCTTTACAAAAATTATATAAATAACAATTAAAAATATTTAAATATTATAAATGATCACTAAATCTAAATATTAATTATATTTTCAATATTATAATAATTCTTAAACTTTTAAACAGTAAATAAACTATAAATATTAATTAATATTTAAATATTATAAATAATAATTAAATTTCACAGATTAAACAACAAAAATAGCAAACTAAATTCAAAAAATATTAATATTAGCTAGAAATTTATTTTTCTTATTTATTATAAAGCAATATATACTAATGACTTAATATTCAGGTAAATTGCTTCTGAATCCACCAAAATATGTAAAATATTGTCCAAAAGAAGTAGATGAATGAGAAGCTTGTTGATCTAGTTGTTGTCCACCCTGCTTTTGTAAAATCCGTATTTGTTCACTCTGAATATATGCACAAATATTTGAGTCATGTATGGAATTCAAGTCACAAAATAAAATTTTATTCTCTTCCTTTACCTCTTTCAAACCATAATTTTTATTTTGAATCACCAAATGATGTTGTCTTTGTGCGCTTGTCTTCTTTAATTGCTCCAAAAATTGTTTATTTCCTTCTTCTAAAATGTTGATAACCGCACTTGTTTGATCAACAAGCTTTCTTTTCATTTTGGATTTTTTTATCCCAGTTGGTCATGGAGAGAGATATCCACCAATAATCTCGTTGTCGGCATCTATGTTTAGACAAAATGAAGATAAACTTAAAGATATTTGTGTAAGAGAATCAATAATAGGATCATCGAGGATGAGCGAGATCTCGATGCACCAATTGAAGTTGAAAGAGAAACTCCACCTCCGGAGGTCCAAATAGTAGGGGATGATAATATTCGATTCCAAGAGTTTTTAGGTCAGTTTAGAAAAATTAAAGATAAAGAAGTTCATTTTTTACTTCGAAATGCATTAGTTGATCATTTATGGGAAAAATATAGTAGTGGTGATGTCTAAACAAAAATCCACTATGTTTTATTATTTTTATATGTTGTAATGTCATTTTTAATAATAAAATTTTTTTTAGTCCAAAATAATAAACAGGGTAAATTGTAAAAATAAAATTTATATTTGGAAAATTTTGAAAGAATAAAATAAATAAGGTTAATTTGTAGTTTTTAGAAATAAAATGTGTTAGTGATAAATTATAAATAAATAAAAAATGAATACATTTTTTTTTTGTCAACAAAGGAATACACTTTAAAATATTCTTTTTAGGGTAAAAAATAGAAGAATACATTAGAGCAAAACACACTTTAAATTTAGAGTAACAATAGCTAAATACATTGAAGATGGTCTAAGGGTACAATTAGTGATATGGTGACGGATGCTTCTCAAGGAATCTCATTTGTCTACAATAACATCTCTGCATTTGGAGGTGACCAAAACAGGTCTAAACTCATTGGTTTTGTCTTTTTATTTTACCTGGTGGTCTTCCAGTTGTTCTCTATTGTAGTGATCTGCACCTACGTGCTTGTCTCTGTAAGATCTACTTGATGGGGCAATCAGCTGGTGCCCACATAGCCGCTTGTGCTCTATTGGAACAAGCTACTAAAGAATTAAAAGGAGAGAGCATCGCTTGGAAGGTTTCCGAGATAAAAGTTTATTTCGGATGATCTGGAAGGTAACTTGTAAACTTGTTTCTATTGTGCTTTACGGTAATACAATAATTGATCTGCTTATCATTTTCTCAACTTCAAACAGATACAATCTATACAATTTGGTTGATCACTTTCATAAACGGGGCTTGTACCGCTCTATTTTCTTCAAGTAAATTTTCTGGTTAATCATATGCTAAATGCAGTCTGATCGGTAAATTTTGTCATTATTTTTAACTAGTGAATTTCTCACCATTAAAAAATTATAAAAATAATGAAAAATAAGAGAGAAGTCAGATATGGTCTCTCAAATGAGAGACCTTAAAAATCATAGGAGAGATTCACATGTCATATATAACAACTATATGATTAGTCCTATTTAAAATATAAAATAAAAACTAAATTACAAAATTAAATTATATTAAAATATTAATTTTTTAAATAAAAAACTCTATAAGATTCTCACCCATGCACATATGCTCTTACATCACGAGAAACCAAAAAAAACCAAAAAAAAGGAAGTAAAAGGAACTCCAAATGTAACAGTAGAGATTGAAGTCTACGCAGATATGAACATTTATAGTATTTTCTTCGTGTTCTTTCACTCTTTCTCTATCATTTAAAAACTATTTTCAAAGTTTGACAACTTCAGGGATAAAGACAGGGTAACGTTCGATACAATCCGACCATGGTCCATCAGTTGGGGACTTGATTGAACGGTTACATTTCCAAACAGCTGAGT
>JAKUCM010007928.1:0-20345 GCA_023374145.1 Lepidium sativum
TCTGCATGTTCTTTGTTTTATGGACTCGACAACTATAGCCATAATGATAACAATGTTTTTTACTATCAAAGAAACCTACTGTTATATTCAATCAATGCAGTACAGTAAGGTGTCAATCCAAGTGGGCAAGCAACTAGCAATCAGAATACAATATACTAAACCTAATCCAAACCAATCATGATTAAGGTAAATATTTAAGTGCAAATTGAACTTGATAAAAATAGAGCACTAAAATAGAGTATTAAAACAAAGTGCAAAAACAGAGTAAAAACAGAACATAAAAACAGAGTAAAAACAGGGGATAAAAACAGAGCAACGTGCAAAAACAGAGTTTTGACCCAAAAACAGAGTACAAACTGAACACGAAAATGAAGGAAGAAGATGGGTTCTTGAGGTTAGGGATCAATGATCAAAGCATCCCTAAGGGTTCCAGACTTGTTTATCAACCTATTTAGATGACCTCTAGGTAAGGAATCACATCAATTACATTTATTCTCATGCAATGAGACCTCCCTTAAACCACAACCAAACTTGATCGTCATCAACGATTGGTGGCTTAAGAGACAGTAAACACAGACCAAAAAAAACCTAATAACACCCTAGACAATCAATCTCTTGAGCTAGAAGAGGTTATCTCAACTTAAGCTCATTCAAGCATTTACACAAACACCTTGTGGATGGAAAACACCAAATAATCAGATTTCAATTGATCAAAGAGAAATAGGCATTAACCACACTTAAACTGAAGAGATCTAAGCCTAATCAACCCTAAAAAAGTCTGGAAATCCCTAGATATACCCTAATCTCACCATCTCCTCAAACTTCATGAACAAGAACTTAAACCCAGAAATATAAATCATTAACATCAAAAGATAGATCAGGAAGAGATGAACAACAATGATTAAAGACACAAAATAAAATTACCAAAGGATCAACAAGAATCTAAGATTTTAAGAAGAGAAATTACAAAAGAAAAGTTGAAAAGTCTTTTTGATTAAGAGAAGGTTAAACACGTGGTTCATTTTGCCTAATTACATTAAGGGGGGTATTTATACTCCACTTTTACAAGAAACCCTAAAAAGTCAACTCTGGGAAAAAGTCAACATTTTTGTGGGTGAAAAACCGCTCGACCAAGTGATAGTCGAGCTTGTCGGTTGAGCATCTGTAAGATATGCCAAATCTTCTAGATCACGTCATGAACTTCAACTCTAGGCCGATCTATTTATCCACGGGTCTTTTTGTAGTCCAAAATCCTCCATGATAAGCTCTTGAAGTACCTAAAATCCACCCTTATGCAATGTATGCAATGCCCAATACCAAATATGCATAATAGACTTAAAAGGCCCTAAAACGATGATAATATTGCAAATGTGAATGCAAAATGTGCTAGATAATGCCCCTAAAATACGCTAAAATGCAGACACATCAACTCCCCCAAACTTAGTGTTTGCTTGCCCTCAAGCAAATGCATAGAGCTAAGAAGGAAGAGAGGTTGCTGACAATGGGAACATCTCACCTCAAACAAACAACTTATCAAGCTGAAAACCGTAATCCACATGTGAACCCCTGTTCCATTGTAAAAACCACAATCTACTTACATCAAGGCTTAGCATAATAACTGAATACTCCATAGTACTTAGCTGGACTCTAAGAAACACAGATTTGAAAACTATTTCTAAAAGTGCAGACCGCAAGAGGGGCTATTGATCAAAGACCTTGGGATTCAACTTCCCCAAATTCAGCTAGACACTATTAATTCAGCATTTAAATCACTTCTTATTTTAACTCCTACTTTTGCTCGAACTCATACTTATTTGCTCCAGCTTTATCAATGAACACAAAAAGTACGGGTTTACGCACACTCCCGGTTTACCTTATGCATCAATGTATTAGGTTTCTCAATGAACACAAAAAAGTACGGGTTTATGCACAGTCTCGGTTCACCTTTGGCAACATCATAACAATTTTATCAATGAACACAAGAAAGTACGGATTTACGCACAGTCCCTGTTCATCTTAGACCAAATTATGCGAGCTGAGTTGTATGAAGGATGTTTCTAATTTTGTTCTATGCTTTTCTTTCTACTTAGCTAGCTAAACTCAAGGAAGGATCTTATGCAATGCATCTCAAGCCCCTAATTTGGCAAAAATTAAATCCGATTATGAGGAAACAAATCTAGTCCTTTTGAGACACAACGTAAGCATCAGTTTCTACGGCCAACAATCTACTAATCAGTGTTCAAAAAGGAAGAACGCAAGTCCAAGAGTTCACTATGGTTGCTAGCCAATCAACCTAGCAAGATTGTCTATCATTAGCAACATGATTCCGAAAACTCTAAACTCAATCCTATATGAATGCAATGCGACTACATGAAAACTCTGTTTTTGACTGATGCTTTTTCATGGATTTTTTATGCCTTAAATGGCATGCAAATGAAGATATATGCTAACTAAAAAATATTTTTGTGATTTTCTATGCCATAAATGGTATGCAAATGATGAAATGTGGAAAATTATAGTTAAGAATCACAGAAAAAAAGTCAAATATCCTCTAGAACCCTCCCCCAAACTTAAGTCACAGAGTCTCTTGTGTGTATAAAAGCCCGAAAGAGGATCCTAGACCAGCAAGTCGAAAGAAAATATGCAATGGTATATACAATGATGAGACGGAGTTTTGTACCTCTCAAAGGTTCCAGTAGTGGACTTTCATCGTGTGCATGGCCTCTAGCGTATAACCTCCACTCTCCTGGCGGCGCTCGGGATCTCCATGGTCGAGCGTGGCGGTTGAGTGTCCTTACTGACGCCCGATCTGGTGCTGCTCGAGCGTCTGACTCTAGCTTGCAGTTCTAGTCCCGTGCTTGGCTGGTGTTGGTTTGTTGTTTCCATTTGCGATCCATAGATACAAAAGCACGCCTTGGACGAACTTCCCCTGATGATTGACCTCTATCCCTTTCCAGAGCTGTTATCCTTCTGTTCAGCTCCTCATTCTCTCTTCTCCTCTTTCCAGAGCTGTTAGGCCTCGGGATCTGTCTTGTTACTGTCTGTAGGTGAAGAAGGTGGTGGAGGAACGTTGTGATCATACAGGGCTTCCAATGGTGGGTTAAAATCCGTATTCCTCCCCATTCTTATCGATGTGAGCTCTTTGTTGGGCAAAAGCAGAAAAGCGTTTGGCCTAAATAGATGATGGAATGAATAGACATGCTTACCTTGCACCATTGCAGTGGATAGGAACATACACCTCCTCATATGATCAGTATCCATGTATCGAGGTTCTGCCCACTCTTCCTCATTGGCGAGTACTCCACACCTTTCTAGAATGCAAGTTACAATACCTCCGACAGTGATTTTACCCTCACGTCCACCAGACCTGTTATCCGTAGCCCAATCTCGATATGTGACAAGCTGATTGGCAAAATGGATGGTTAAACCAGCCTCATTTCAATCTCTAACAATGGGGGAACCGTCACTCCTTGTTCCCACAATATCATGTAATGCAGTCACCAACATCTCCATCTCTCCAAGGTTGATAGTTCCTTTGTTAAAATGAGAGAATACATTATTTGCAAGGATCATTCAAAAATACCTCAGAGCCGAATTTCAGATTAGAGAGGCTTTTGATCGTGATGATGAAAACCGACTCCTGGTTGAGGCTATGGTGCGCCAAAGATCCTCCAATTCGGCTCTGTTAAAATTTGGCCCATAGTTCTCTGATTCGGCCCTTGGGAATCGCAACAAGTCTCGGAGTGCTCTGAAAGAAAGTGGGCAATCTTTCCCTCTGATTGTGAAGATGAGATAGCCGCCACCTTGCTTCTCTTGGAGGCCCACATTATTTGCGGCATAAAGAACGATCTGGACTGTGGTGAGGAATTGGATGGTTTCGTCCTTGTAAGCCCGAGCTGTCCGAGAGACAACCTGTGCACAGCCCACAATTCTGCAGCATCAGATCCGCATCACGAGTCAACCCCATAGTAGTTAATGCCTCCTTGCACGGATAACAGGTCCCCACAAAATCAATTCTCCGCAGATCGTGCAGAGCCCTTTCCACATTGTGTTTATTCTTCAACCCTTTCTTTCTCAGCCTAGCCATAATGATCTCTCTTGCCTCCTCAGCTTCATCGTCCTCATATCCAGCTTGATGCAGTATCTCTTCCATGAAATCTGCTTCGATGTCCTCCACATCCTTCACATATTCCAATACGGTATCATCTTCATCCGTGTATTCTAGCTCCTCCTCCGACTCACTAGCTGATCGGATCACCAGCCGTCTTCTTTCCTTTCTGTCAGGTTTTGGTTTGCTCCAAGAAGACTCTCCTTGGTGAGGTTGGCTTCTGAAGCTTGCATTGTTTGTAGCCTTAAGTCGGAGAAGGCTTGCATGGCGTGCTTTTCGGTCAGACATGACAGTTATTCACGGGAAACAGAGGTGGAGTCAGACGCTCGAGGTCGACGCTTCTGTGTGGCGGAATGATCAGTGCTCAACAAAAGGAAACCCTTGAGACCTTCTTTACTCGGCTCACAAGCTTCTGCAAAAGAAATGAAAACTAGAGAAAGAGAGTTTAGTGAGAGAATGAAAATTGGTGTGAATGAGAAAGGAGAGGGTCTTCCTCTTTATATAGGGAGCTAAAGATAAGAGGGGAATCTTTTCAAATCTTTTCAAATTCAAAATTCAAATTAGGATCAAATCAAATCTTTTCAAATTTAATACAAAATATATGGCATTTAAAGATAGATTGACCTCCTTTTCTTCTTTTTTCGCAGTCAATGTCTCCTCTTTTGATATTTTTGGCAAGTATAGGCGCGCATACCTCAGACTTGACATGGGAGTGGGACACTCCAGCTTCACGCTCGACCAGGGTTTGGTTGAATGTCAATCTGTCACATGACAAACAACGCTCGAGTGGGACCCTCGACCAGAGGTTGCTCGAGCGTTGTCCCATCATGTCGGTTCGGGTCCCACTCGTCCTATCTTGGCCCCACCTTCCTGTGAAATGCACAAAAAACCTTCCAAATGTATGCAAGATGAAATAAATGCAATTAAAAATTAAATCTATAAGATTACCAAAACAAAATTGGATATGCTTAATATAAATGCATAACAAAATGTATGTATAAAGGATATCTTTGGGATCGCCTCTTAACTGCGCTCGTTTATAGTCTCGAGCTTGACTCCCTCATATTCATTGGAGATGAGGTGGCTCATCGAGAAGAATCAAAGTTCACTCGGGAATCGTGCAGTCAGCCAAGTATGGCTTCACTTTGTGGCCATTCACGGTAAACTCTTCTCCTTTGTTGTTGGTCAAGGTAACAACTTCATAGGGTAGAACATGTAGTACCTTAAGCGGACCAAACCACTTCGATCTAAGTTTACGCGGAAACAGCTTGAGCCTAGAGTTAAAGAGGAGCATGTGATCACCGTCTATGATTGTCTTTGACTGAATCTTCTTGTCATGAGCTGCCTTGGTACGATCCTTATATGCCTTAGTGTTGTCATATGCCTCAAGTCTGATCTCCTCTAATTCATGCAAATCTGTTTGCCTCTTTTCTTGGGCTGTCTTGAAATCGAAATTCAGAAGCTTAGTAGCCCAAATCGACTTGTTATCGAGCTCAACCGGAAAATGACATGATTTCCTATAACGTAGCTGAAATGGCATTCTCCCAATAGGCGTCTTAAAAGCCGTCCTATAGGCCCAAAGAGTATCGACAAATCTGGCGGCCCAATCACGCTTAGATATCCCTACTACCTCCATCAGAATAGACTTGATCTGTCTATTGGACACTTTAACCTACCCACTGGTTTGGGGATGATATGGAGTTGCCACCTTGTGTTTAACCCCATGTTTCTTGAGAAAGCTCTCAAAAACTTTGTTGATGAAATGGGATCCTCCATCATTAATCACAAAAACTTTGTTGATGAAATGGGATCCTCCAAATCTGAGAAATATGATGTGCTTGAATAATTTCAGCACCATCTTTGCATCATTTGTGGGGCATGCAATGGCTTCCACCCACTTAGAAACATAATCCACATCAACCAGAGTATAGCTTTTCCCCAAAGATGGTGGATAAAAGGTCCCATGAAATCAATTCCCTAGCAGTCAAACACTTCTATCTCCAAGATATGATTCTAAGGCATCTCGTTCCTCTTGCCTATACTGCCCATCCTTTGACAAGGATCACATCTAGATATAAACTCTTGGCAGTCCATGAAGATGGATGACCACCATAAATCAGATTGAAGAATCTTATGTGTTGTCTTGAATGTTACAAAGTGGCCACCATATGCAGATCAATGACAATGTTCCAATATCCCTTTAACTTCCTCCTCAGACACACACTTCCTGAAAAGCCCATCAAATCATTTCTTGTAGATATACGGTTCATCCTTGAAATACTGCTTGGCATCCCTGAAGAATTTCTTTCTTTGGTAGGAGTACAAAGCCTTAGGTAGTTCTCCTCCTGCCAAGAAGTTCACCAGATCAGCATACCATGGCAAGCAAGTCCCAGCAAGTCTCGAACCTATCAAAAAAAGTCTTATCGTGCTAGTGAGCGGACACTCGATCTTGTGATGGTCGAGCGTCGTGGTCGAGTGTGTGACAGAGAAACTCAAAAGCTGTTCTTCTGGCATATCATCGTCTATTGGCAGAGACCCTTTCACCTGCATCCTAGATAGGTGATCCACGACACTGTTCTCTACCCCAGGCTTGTCTACCACTTCCATATCAAAATTCTTGCAAAAGTAAAATCAACTTAAGCAATCTAGGCTTAGCATCTTTCTTCTTCATTAAGTACCTTAGAACTGCATGATGTGTATGTACTATGACTTTCGATCCAACCAAGTAAGACCTGAACTTCTTAATGTCAAACACCATTAAAAGTAATTCTTTCTCTGTTGGAGCATACTTAACCTATGCCTCATCCAATGTTCTGCTAGCATATTATATAACATTGAGCTTCTTATCCTTCATTTGCCCCATGACTGCTCAGACAACATAATCGCTAGCATCAAACATTATCCCAAAAGGGAGAGTCCAATATTCTTGAACAATAGGTCTTGTCAATAAGGCTTCTTTAAGCTCCAGAAAAGCTTTAAGACACTCTTCATCAAAGATGAACTCGGTTTCCTTACAGAGGAGACGGCTTTGAGGTCTAGCTGTCTTCGAAAAATCCTTAATGAAGCGTCTATAGAACCCCACATGTCCCAAGAAACTCTGGATATCCTTAACTGTTTTGGGAGGCTGTAGCTGAACCATCACTGCTATTTTGGCTTTGTCAACCTCGATGCCTTTCTATGATATCTTATGACCTAAGACAATACCCTCTCGCACAGTGGCACTTTTCTTAATTGAGCACAAGGTCTTTTTCAACACACCTACATAAAACCCTGCACAAATTCGACAAACAAGAGGAAAAAAAAGAGCCTTAGACAGAGAAGTCATCCATGAACACCTCAACCATCTCCTCAATCAAATCCAAAAATATCGAAGTCATGCAACGTTCAAAGGTAGCAGGTGCATTACACAAACCAAATGGTATTCTCCTATATGCAAATGTGCCATAAGGGCAAGTAATGGTTGTCTTTTCCTGATCATTAGGATGTATAGGAATATGAAAAAATCCACTATATCCATCAAGGAAACAATAATGATAGTGATTAGCCGGCCTCTCTAGCATTTGATCAATAAAAGGTAAAGGATAATGATCTTTCCTAGAAGCAGAATTCAACTTCATAAACTCTATGCACATCCTATGCCCTGTGACAGTTCTAGTGGAAATTAAATCATCATTCTCATTTCTACCAACAATTATTCCTATCTTCTTGGGCACACAATGCACAAGAGATACCCATTTACTATCCAAAATTGGGTAAATAATGTCAGCATCTAGCAATTTCAAAACTTCCTTCCTAAAAACCTCTTTCAAGTTTGGATTTAATCTCTTTTGAGGCTCCCTGCTAGAGTAGGATTCATTTTCAAGGTGAATTCTATGAGTACACAAATCAGGTGAAATTCCTCTAATGTTAGATAATGAATATCCTAAGGCTTTCCTAAACCGTTTCATTTAATGCATCATTCACAATTATCAGATATGTTGAGTTAGGTCCAAGAAATGCGTAACCGAGCCCCAAGGGGAGTGGTTTGAGGTCCACTTTTAGAGATTTAAGCTCTGAACAATCGTTGGGATTTACTAGATTTTGACACTCGACCGAGGTGTGGTCGAGTGTTCTGATCGAGCGTGGAAAATCTAGGGCAGAATCATGACACTCGACTATGTGTTGGTCGAGCGTCATGGTTGAGTGTATAGTCTCAAATGAATCTTCCCCTTTTAAAGCTTTGTAGGAGTCCATCAACTTCTTGTAAGCCTCTGTTTCCAAATGAATGTACCCATCACGACCCTCTTTTGTCAAAGCAGTGCTAAGCTGATCTCCTTCCACTAATTCCTCGAATACTTGCTCAGATAGATCATCTATCTCTTGGACGACAAACAGTTGACCCTCAATAGTTGGTTTCCTCATCACATCATTGATGTTGAAACTAATTTTGAAGTCCTTCCCCAAATTCAGTTCAATCTCCCCTTTAGGTACATTAATCACTGCTCCTGTAGTGGCCAAGAATGGCCTTCCAAACAGCAGAGGATCTTTGGGCTCTTCTCCCATATCGAGAACCACAAAGTCTGTTGGGATTTTCACTCCTCCAACTTGAACTGGTAGATCTTCCAAAATGCCATGCGGAATCCTTACTGATCTATCAGGTAAGACCAAAGAGATCTTGTAGGTCTTGTACTTATCAAACCCTGAACACTTGGCAACTGAGAGTTGCATCAAGCTGATCGATGCCCCTAAATCACATAAGCAATTCCCTAACGTAAGGGGACCTAAGGAGCATGGGATTGTGAACGTCCCTGGATCATCAAGTTTCTTCGGTATGACTTTCCTCTGTATAATAGCACTGACCTCATGTGTTAGCCCAACCATCCCTCCACTTCTTGTGTTCTTTCTTTGACTGCATCAAGTATTGGTATCTTCACCTCAATATCCCTCATCTGTTTTTCAAAGAGAGCCTTATACTTGTCTGCAACATCTTTCTTGAATCTCTGTGGGAAAGGAAGTTGGCGTTTGAAAGGGGTGGAGCAAACGACTTTGGTTCTTTATGCAACTCACTCACCGTTTTGGGTTCAGGAGGCGACGCTCGACCAAGTCGTGATCGAGCACCATGGTCAAGCGTTGGCATATTGGGCGGTTTCATGCTGATTTTTGTCTCGTCTTCGACCAAGCTATCCTCCCCAGCTTGAATGACACTGTCCTCAGTGAGATCTGTATCCTTAGCACGGATCAGTAACTCACAGCTACTACGGAGTGTAATGACATTGGCGTGATATTCCTTGGGGGTTCTGAACAACTTTTTTAGGTAGTTGTCCAGTGGGTTTCACAGTAGATGAGGAGCCTTGCTGATTCTCCACATACTTGAGGCAGGCTTTAAGAGTCTCAAACTTGAAGTGGAGCTCATTATGGGAAACATTAATCTTAGTGTGTACCTCAGCAAACTTCCTAGTTAATTTAGAGGTTGTAGCTATCTGGCCTTTGAGAATTTGCTGCAAAATGTCTATAACCTCAGGGGCTTGTTGTATAACCCGCGGTCATACGACCAGACCTATCGGAACACATGCGGACAACAAGACAGAAAAGGCACCAAGTCGCGGAACACAAAGCACAACCCAAGTACTGATAATTAACCCATGGATCACCACTAGATCCAAGACGGCTGCCTGAAATATACAGACTAAGTGTAATAACTATGGTGCCGAGTTCCTAGAGTCGTATAACCTGCGGTCATACGACCAGACCGATCGCGACCCGATGGAAGTTATTCGAACGGTCTTCACCATCGCTAGGTGAAGATCCTAAGCCGCTAAGGATGTCTAGTACTCTTTTACCTCACCTTGGTTTTGTTCCAAGTGGTTTCCCAATATAGTTTTAACGAGGTCAAGGCACTTAGCGCGTGGCCATGCACCTCAAAATGACGTGGCCATTTCTATTCCTTTCATTTTATAATCGTTTTATCTTATCCTTTATTACGAACCTTTCTCACTTTTTTGACCCGCGTTTTTGTTTGTTGACCTACTTGTCTAGGGTTTTAAGCTTTCCTATAAAACGGTCCTACTTGTGTTTGTAAAGAGGTTAGCCTCATTTTTTAAAAGAATCGAAGTTCTCCATTCTCTTTGCGTGTGACTCGCTTAGAAACCCTTAGCCGACTTCGAATCGGGCTCACAGCGGCTAAGCCTGACCGTATCGTGAGTAGTGACATCACTCACTTGTCGCCATTCGATCCATTTTCCCCTATTTCATTCCATTTCACATATATTCCATCAGAAGGTTTGGATTGAGACTTATTTGAACCTCTCTCACTTTTGATCTGTTTTTTCAACCGAGTTTTGACTCCTCCATACCTTTCCCGAATGTTCATCCGACTAACCCTTCCGTGACCGTGTGACGCATCAGTTTTCGGTATCAGAGCCGAAGATCCCCACGGTTGTACCTATCCTTGCTCTTTTTCCCTTTTTGTTTTCCGTTTGTTCAAAGTTTGCGTCTTTCGTCTTCTTCGTTTTATTTTCTGTAAATTTTAATCATTTGCGTCTTTTGGTTCTGTTTATGCGTGAAAAGTTGAAGTCTTGCTTCGGTTTTCATCTCGGTGGCTTTGAAACCCACTCGATTGACCTTTTCTCCGATTTTTTACCGAAAGATTCGAACTTTTCATCTTCGTGTTCTTCGTGTTCTTGCGTTGATTGCTTATCGTTTTCTCATTTTCCTTGGCTAGATCTTAAAAGTGTTTTCCTTTTTGAGTCTAAGCGTTTTTCTAGTGGCCTTGAAACCGCGTGTCGCCACACGACCTTGCGACTCCGTACTCCTTGTCGTCTAGTTTGTCTGTTTGCAACTGTCTTTCTCTCTCCAATCGTTGACTGCTTTTGAGCAATCATTAGCTGCTTTTGACCAATCATTAGCTGTCAATTTTTCAAATAAGATTCCTTCTTATCTGTTCGCCTTTATCCCTCACCCACGTATGTGTCCTTCTACAGGAGGAACGCACGCAGCCGACGGTATGAAAACCAGCCGAGACCCGTGACCCGTACAACCACCGACTCCGATCTGTACGGCCACGATCGAAATCCGTACACCATCGTCTGTACCTCCTTCTCCGATGACCCTCCGCCAGACTTACTTTTCTGGCGACCTTCCGCCACCGTTCGTACTTTTTCCGGTACACCGGAATCCGTACGCCACCGTCCGTACAATGGCGGCTCAAGACCCACTGATGGCTCCAGCCCTTCCATCTGAAATCGGAGCCATTCTCATGCAAATCCAAGCGCAGCTAGGCCAAATCGATGAACGGCTCAACCGACTCGAGATCGTTCGGCCCGCCGGCCAACGAGTGCCACCGCACCACGAGCCGAAAGCCTCACCTCCTCCTGGACAACAACCAGATCTAGGACAAGCCGAGGACTACTCCACTGAAGAAGACCCAGACCACCCGAGGCGGAGACTGCCACGTTGAAATGACAACCACACAATGGGTCCTAACCAAGTCAGACCTTCGTACAAACTCCGCATGGATAAGGTCTTCTCGTGTTACACCTACCCGGATCAACGTCCAGTTACCTTTGCTGCAGCCCAACTCACGGATCATGCACTCACTTGGTGGGATCAAGAAGTTGATGACCGAAGAAGAAACTATGAAGCTCTGTTCCCAATTGGACAGAGGCGGTTTAGAAGACTCACCCAATTGGATAAGGTCTTCTCGTGTTACACCTACCCGGATCAACGTCCAGTTACCTTTCCCGCAGCCCAACTCACGAATCATGCACTCACTTGGTGGGATCGAGACGTGGATGACCGAAGAAGAAACTATGACGCTCTGT
Organism: Lepidium sativum; assembly: GCA_023374145.1. Classification (NCBI taxonomy): domain Eukaryota; kingdom Viridiplantae; phylum Streptophyta; class Magnoliopsida; order Brassicales; family Brassicaceae; genus Lepidium; species Lepidium sativum. The sequence continues at coordinate 11,908 of JAKUCM010007928.1, forward strand.
TCCCAATTGGACAGAGGCGGTTTAGAAGACTCACCCAAGGAACTAAGAGCGTTGAAGAGTATTTTGAAGAATTTGAGCACCTTAGGAACTGGCTGCAAATTGAGGAAACCGAGGAAGCTCTAATGGCTCAGTTCTTAAACGACATTAACGAAAGAATCACAAGGAAGTTCGAGCGCGAAACATACCACAATTTCGAGGTGATGTTGCACTTGACCATTCAAGTGGAGCAACAAATCAAGAGGAAGACTGCTAGCACCACTCAGGCCCGAGGCCAGGGACTTCCGAGCTGGACTTTGAATGCGTCCTCCTCCCATGGAGAAAACCGCGGACCCGAGAAGCCAAAGTCTGTTCACATCAACTCTCGATTCAAGCCATGCGAGCCTAGCAACAACACGCGACCTGATTCGCGCCCTCAGCCCACCGATGCAAGAACTAGGGATATATAGTGTTTCATGTGCCGAGGACGAGGTCACTATGCCCGTGATTCCCAAACCAGCAGAGCATGACACTCACTGCCACAGGGGATTACGAATCCCAAGACGAGGTCGACGACACGCAAGAACCTCCTGAAGATGCTGAGGTAGAGGAAACCATCGCCGAGCCGGAGGTTGGAGAGCTTCTTATGATCCGCTAAGTGCTTAGTGTCAATCCATTGCTAGAAGACTCTAACCAGCGTGGCAACATCTTTCACACTCGATGCATGGTAAGGGGGAAGGTGTGTGGCTTGATCATCGATGGGGGCTCATGTACCAATGTTGCGAGCTCCTACATGATCAAAAAACTTTCTCTTGCAACCACACCCCACCCAAAACCCTATAAACTTAAGTGGTTGAACAATAAAACTATGATTAATGTGTCCGAACAAATTTCAGTCACATTCAATATGGGGTCATATAAGGACCAAGTCCTATGGGATGTGGTGTCGATGCAAGCCAGCCACCTAATGTTGGGTAGGCGTTGGCAATTCGACAAGAAAACATCTCACTATTGTCACACGAACAAATACCATTTCATTCATGATAATAAGCGAATGTGCCTTAAGCCGTTGATGCCTTCACACGTTAATGAGTTGCAAATGAACATGACTAAGGATCCAGATACTAAAACGAACCTCTTGATTAATGTTGGGGATATTAGGAGATCACTTAGTGACTCCTCCTGTCATGTTTTACTAATGATCTTTAAGGAGTTGTTGTCTATAGGTAGTGAAGATGCATCCATCCCGGAAGCCATCAAGGAGCTCAAAAGCCGATTTCAATACGTGTTATCCGAATAGCTGCCTCACAACTTACCTCCTATCCGAGGGATTGAGGACCAAATTGATCTCATCCCGGGAGCCCAACCTCCAAACCGAGCTGCCTATAGAGTCAATCCAACCGAGGCCAAAGAATTGGAAAGACAAGTTGGAGATCTCATGAAGCAAGGCTACGCACGGGAAAGTCTCAGCCCTTGTGCCATACCAGTCCTCTTGGTACCCAAGAAAGATGGGTCTTGGCGCATGTGTGTTGATTATCGGGCAGTCAACAACATCACCGTGAAGTATATGCATCCCATTCCGAGGCTAAACGACATACTATATTAGCTAGATGGTGCAAGCATCTTCACTAAGATCGATCTCAGGAGTGGTTATCATCAAGTTCATGATGAAAGAAGGTGATGAATGGAAGACGGCCTTCAAAATCAAGCAAGGCCTCTACGAACGATTGGCCATGCCGTTCGGCCTTTCTAACGCCCCATCCACCTCCATGCGCCTAATGAATCACGTACTCCGACCCTTTATCAATAAGTTTGTTGTGGTTTGTTTTGATGATATCCTTATCCATAGTCGCGACCTTGATAATCACTTATCACACCTTAATGGGGTTTGACAACACTTCGAGAAGAAAATCTTTACGCTAATTTCAAGAAGTGTGTTTTTGGCACTAATGAGCTTGTGTTCCTAGGTTTTGTTGTGAGTGCGCATGGCCTACGAGTGGACCAAGAAAAGATAAGGGCTATCAAGGAGTGGCCCACACAATCCACTATGAGCCAAGTAAGGAGTTTCCACAGCTTGGCCATTTTCTACCGACAGTTTGTCAAGAATTTCAGCACCGTGGCCGCGCCTCTTACGGCCATTACCAAGAAGAGTGAGGAGTTTACATGGGGACCAGACCAAGAATCCTCTTTCTGCGAGCTCAAGAAAAGGCTGACCCAAGCCCCACTCCTCGTCCTACCTAATTTCGAGAAAGCTGTTGAAGTGGAGTGTGATGCATCCGACATCGGGATTAAAGCGGTCCTAACCCAAGGAGGCATACCCGTGGCCTACTTTAGTGAAAAGTTGCATCACCCCACCCTAAACTATCCGATGTATGATAAGGAGCTTTATGCCTTTGTTCGGGTCATTGAAACTTGGCAACATTATCTTCTACCTCGGGAGTTTGTGATTCACACGGACTACGAGACCTTGAAACATCTCTGCGGCCAGACCAACATCAAGAAGCAACACGCCAAATGGCTGGAGTTCATCGAGGCTTTCCCTAACGTAATCAAATAAAAAAGGGCAAGGAAAATATTGTGGCCGATGCTTTGTCAAGGAGACATGCCTTGATCACCACAATGAAAGCAAGAGTTTTGGGATTCGAGGGAATCAAAGGAACCTATGAAACAGACCCAAAATTCAGAGATAGCTACAGGGACCACGGAAAGGGAGTTCACTCTCGATTCTATATTGCTAATGTTTTCCATTTTCACGAACGTAGGTTATGTATACCCGCCGCCTCGATCTGAACACTTCTATTACAAGAAGCCCATGGAGGCGGCTTAACCGGTCACTTTGGAGTCACTAAGACCTTAGAGGTTCTCAAGGAACACTTCTACTGGCCAAGGATGAAACACATGGTAGAGAAATTCATGGTTTGCTGCATTACTTACCGAACCACCAAATCCACGCCGCGGTCCCACGAGTTATATACACCTTTACCAATTCCGAACGAACCATGGATTGACTTATCAATGGATTTTGTGCTTGGATTACCTAATTGATATCGCAAAGATGCTATTTTGTGGTTGTTGACAGGTTTTTGAAGATGGCACATTTCATACCGTGCAACAAACTCACGGATGCCACGGCCCTAGCCAACCTCTTCTTTCGAAAAGTGGTTAGATTGAACGGGTTGCCCTGCAGTATAGTGTCGGATCGCGATCCAAAGTTCCTTGGACATTTTTGGCGGACCTTATGGAAGAAGATGGGAACTAAGCTGCTATATTCAACCGCGTGCCACCCACAAGCCGATGACCAGACGGAGGTCGTGAACCGCAAACAATTGGAGCCCTGATCCGAACCACCGTCGCGAGCAACCAAAGGAATTGGCTCGAGTTACTTCCGCTCATGGAGTTCGCATACAACCAGTCGGTTCACTCCGCAACGAAGAAATCTCCTTTTGAAGTAGCATACATTTTCAGACCCATAATTCCTATGGACCTACTTCCCATACCATCGAATGAAATAGAGTGCCAAGACGGAAAAACTAAAGCCAAGCTGATCAAAACACTACATGCCGAGGTTCAGGAAAACTTGAAAAGACGGACCAAGCAATATGCCTACAAAGCCAACAAACACCGCAAGGCAATGATTTTTAAACCCGGCGATTGGGTTTGGCTACACTTAAGGCCGGAATGTTTTCCTCAACACCGAAAATTCAAGCTCAGCCCGAGGGGAGACAGACCTTTTCAAGTCATCGAGAGAATCAACGATAATGCGTACCGCCTCGAACTCCCCAGTACGTATCAAACCTCAACCTCTTTCAATATGGCTGACTTAGTTCCTTTTGATGTAGGAAACGACTTTGAAGTTTTGAGGCCAAATCCTTCTCAAGGGGGAGGGAATGATGAGTTCCGACCTATCGGAACGTATGCGGACAACAGGATAGACGAGGGACCAAGTCGCAGAACACAAATCACGACCCAAGTAACGATAATTGACCCAGGGATCACCACTAGATCCAAGACGTCTGCCCGAAATATATAGACTAAGTGTAACAACTATGCTGCCGAGTTCCTAGAGTCGTATGACCCGCGGTCATACGACCAGACCGATTGAGACCACATGGAGGATATATGAACGGTCTTCACCATCTCTAGGTGAAGACTCTAAGCCGTTGAGGAAGTCTGGTAGTCTTTTCCCTCACCTTGGTTTTGTTCCAAGTGGTTTCCCAATGGAGGTTTTAACGAGGCCAAGGCACCTTGTGCATGGCCGTGCACCTCCGAGTGACGTGGCCATTTCTATCCCTTTCATTTTATAGCCGTTTTATCTTATCCTTTTGTACAGACCTTTCTCACTCTGTTGACCCACGCTTTCGCTTGATGACCCACTTGTCTAGGGTTTTAAGCTTTCCTATGAATGGGCCTAACTTGTGTTTGTAAAGAGTTTAGCCTCAATTTTTAAAAGAACCGAATTTCTCCATTCTCTTTACGTGTGACTCGCTTAGAGACCCTTAGCCGACGTCGAAGCGGGCTCACGGCAGCTAAGCCTGACCATATCGTGAGTAGAGACATCACTCACGTGTCGTCATTCGATACATTTTCCCCTTTATGGTTCCATTTCACATATATTCCATCGGAAGGTTCGGATTGAGACTTATTCGAACCTCTCTCACTTTCGATCCGTTTTCCACAACCGAGTTTTGACTCCTCCGTACCTTTCCTGACAACATGTTCATCCGACAAACCCCGCCGTGACCGCGTGACGCATCAAAGAGGCTCTTTGCTGAGTACGAGTCGGGTACTTACCTATTTTTATATACTTATTATTTGGTTTGTTTTAGTTGAGTAATAACATTTAATACTGAAACTTGTCTTGTTTTATATCAAATACTTGCTAGAATAAGTACTTATTAAAAATAAGAATACTTGCAAATTACTTGACCCGGTTTGTAATTGTTTAAAATCATATTCAATATAAAATAAATATATCAAGAATACTATTATTTCAGTCAAAACTTTTATCATCCTTATAATACCTATTTTTAGTTTAATATATTCATTTCCTCATTTCCTCATAAAAAGACTTTCCCTATCCTTAATTTATTGAATTTAGCATATAATTATTTCAGAAAATTATCAACTAGTTTTTCTGTATATAATAATAAAACCTTAAACTTCAAATATCTATTATCAAATTACGAGTCAAGTACTAATGAGCCGAGTATTGAAATTTTTATCTATACTTATTACTTGACTTGTACTTGCGAGTATTGAAATTAACATACTTATTACTTGACTTAACTATACCGAGCACTTAAGTTTTCGAGTCAAGTACGAACCGAGTAGCGAGTATAAATCGAGTAACAAGTAATTATGCCCAGCTCTTGGCAAGAGCTGCTTCTTGTGGTAGGTGGATTGGAAGATATTCCATCACGTCAAAAAATACAGGAGGAAAGATCTTTTCCAAGTTACAGAGCAACACTGGAATGTTACTTTCTAATTGAGCTATGCCATCCACTATTAGTGTTCGTGTACAAAGATCCCTAAAAAATGCTCTGATTCCTACAAATTTGACATTTACTATATAAGTAAACCACTTTTATAATTAATACAATTAGACAAATTAAAACTATAAATACAATTACCGGCAATTAATTCGTAGAGTATAGTCGGTACAAGCTCAAGTATTGCAAAAGGAAGTAGTCCATATATGAATACATGACAATCATGACTCTTCATACCAGATATTTTTTTCCCTTGCTCTATACATCTTGAGAATTTGGACACGTAACCATCCGAAAACTTTACATCCAAAGAAATCAAACTAAACAATGTTTGTTTAGCTTCTCCTGACAACCATAATATTGGAATCGGTTGTTTGCCATCCCTTGTGATATGCAATTTGGGTCTTGCACAAATTTCGGCTAAGTCCAACCTTGCTTTGAAAGTATCTTTACTCTTGACCTACACATTTAAAATCATGTTCATAATGTTGTCAAAAAAGTTTTTTACAATGTGTATCGGATCCGGATTAAGTCGTAGTAAGAGATCTTTCCAATATGGGAGTTCCCAAAAGATACTCTTCTTGTGCCAATTATGAGAATCACCATATTCGTCAGACATGTTTTCTGCAATGTGTCAATTGCCCCCACGTTCACATGTTTTCAGAGCACCATAATAATCAATTTGCTCAAACATTTCACTGTTTGACATGTGTGTTGGGGGAGAAGCACGCACAACCTTTTTTTTCTTGAATAATTTCTTGTTCTTTATGTATGGATGATGCATGGAGAAAAACCTACTATGACAATCTAACCAACATAATTTCTTACCATGCTTTTATTGAAATGCATTAGACCAGCCCATACAATATAGACAAGATAACCTTTCATGTGTCGTCCATCTTGATAACATTCCAAACACCGGGAAGTCACTTATTATCCATAATAAAACTGCGTGCATATTGCAATTATGCTTCTGCAAGTAATTGAATGTATAAATACCCCTATACCATAATTGTTTCACCTCGTGAATCAGAGGTTGGAGGAACACATCGAGCAAACGCTTAGGATGACTAGGACATGACACTAGAATAGTCATAAACAAAAATTCGGTTTGCATGCACATATCCGATGGAAGATTATATGGCGTCAATATGACAGACCATAGAGAATATTGTCTACGAGATCAACCAAATGGGCTAAATCCATCCGTGCATAAACCTAGATAAACAATTCTAGACTCTTTAGCGAAGTCAGAATGTACCGTTTGAAAATGTTTCCAAACCTTTGCATATGACGGATGTGTAACCTCTCCATCATTTACTTTATGTTTGGCATGCCATCTCATTGCAGAAGATGTCCTCTCTGATTGATGTAATCGTTTCAATCTATTAGTGATTGACAAGTACCATATACGTTTGTATGGGATACGCGTCCTTCCCTTTGTTGCTCGGTATCTTGGCTTCCCACAAAAATGACATTGCTGCAACTTATCATCCTATTTCCAGAAAATCATGCAATTGTCACTGCAAACCTTAATCATTTCTGATGGTAATCCTAGACCCGCAACTATCTTCTGCATTTCATAATAACTCTGAGCAGAATTATTAACTTCTAGCAAATACTCTTTAAGAACATCAGCAAATTGATTCATACTTCTCTCACTTATGATTCCTTCACTTTTAATAGACATCAACATAGATGCTAATGATATTTTAGATAGACCATCTCTATCGGTTGATTTGTAGAATCTAGCACATCGTAAAATTGTTTTGCTACATATTTCCTTGTAGATGAGCATAGTTTTGAAACATAATACCGCCATAATTATAATTAGCATTATCATGACTAGGTTGAACATTAACACCAGCACTCGTATTACTACTTCCAGCACCCAAACTGTACTCCTCCCCATGAGAAAACCAGACATAATAGTTTGGAGTAAATCCTCTATTATATACATGTCTTTTCACCATATAGATATTCAAATATTTCTTGTTCCCACACTATATACATGGAAAAAAGATGTTACCATCATTCGGAGTATATGGGTTATTTGCCGCCTGATTTATAAATGCTCGCAACCCATCTCGGAACTCCTTCGCCACATCTCTAGTCTCCATATCCCTTCGATTATACATCCATCGTCGTAATGCAAACACTTCATGTTCCAACGTCATTTATTTTATCAAGATAAATAGTTTAATGGAATATATTTGTCTCTAGAATATTTATTTTGGCAAACAAAATTTTCTCTCACTCGTTTCTCTCTCTTATGATTTCTGATTCGGTGTCAAAATACATTCTTATGGTGGGGTATTTGTAGAAAAAAACAAAAATCTTATTACAGAATTGCGATGCCGCAAAGGGCCATCGCAAGAACAACGCAAAGATGTCGCAAACATGCGATAGAAAGGCCGTCTCTCAAGAACGTCGTAGGTTTGCGATGCCTTTGCGATATATTTCTAGGTGTCGCAAGAGAGCCGCAACAGAATTGTAATTCCCCCGCAAACTTGCAAAGTTTTTTTTTGTGTCGCATTTTTGCTAAGCTTTTGCGATGCCGCAACAGAATTTCTAAGCTCTTGCGAGGGAAATCAATTATGCGACGAAAATTTGGCATCGCAAATCTGTGTCGGAAATGACATGTTTTCTTGTAGTGACCAGAGATAAACAGTTTTTTTTAAATTATTGGGCGGACTAAACCATTTAACTAGTATTTAACATTTGTTCTTCTTTTGTTACCCAAAGAAAATACTTCCATCATAAACTTTACATTTGAATAGTGTAGAACACTATACATGGTTTTTAGCATTTTAGATAATTACTAATTTGCGCAGAAATATATGATGCAAAAAACATATTAAAATAATTTTCTTATTTCTCTTCTAAACCAGAGAAAATGAAGAATTATTTTTTAATTTTTGTATAAATTATTATAAAATATTGATATTATTTACTAAGATATGTTGTCCAAAA
>JAKUCM010007929.1:0-24282 GCA_023374145.1 Lepidium sativum
GAGCTTAAGATTTATGAGCTATGATCAGGACAAACTGCTATCAACCCATGAAAATCTCCATGAAAGCAACCAGATCCAGTGTGCTGGTGTTAGTCACAATGGGCGAATTGTGGTCACTGGAGCAGAGGATGGTTTACTGTGCGTGTGGAGAGTAAGCAAGGATGGTCCCCGTGGTTCACGGCGTTTACGGTTAGAGAAAGCCCTATGTGCTCACACAGCTAAAGTCACTTGTCTACGTGTAAGCCAAGCGTACATGATGATTGCAAGCGGGTCAGATGACTGTACAGTCATCATATGGGATCTCAGTTCATTGAGTTTTATAAGGCAGCTTCCTGACTTCCCAGTTCCCATTTCAGCAATCTACATAAACGACCTTACTGGCGAAATTGTAACCGCTGCTGGAACTGTCCTTGCGGTTTGGAGTATCAATGGCGATTGCCTTGCTGTGGCTAATACTTCCCAGTTACCATCTGATTCGGTATCATCAGTGACAGGCTCAATATATTCCGACTGGCTTGAAACAAGTTGGTATGTAACTGGTCATCAGAGTGGAGCAGTTAAAATATGGCGGATGATTCATTGTACTGATCCTTTGAGTGCTGAGAGCAAAACAAGTAGTAGCAATAGAACAGGAGGGCTGAATTTGGGTGATCAAGTGCCAGAATACAAGTTGATTTTACACAAGGTGTTAAAATTCCATAAGCAACCAGTCACCGCTCTCCATCTCACGAGTGACCTAAAGCAGTTACTAAGCGGTGATTCGGCTGGACAGTTGCTTTCATGGACAGTACCAGATGAGACATTAAGAGCTTCATTGAAACAGGCTTCACTGAAACAAGCTTCACTGAAACAGGTTTCATAGGTTTAGAATCTAAAACAGAGACCAATTAAATCCCCTTTTGGTTTCTTTGGGTAGAACCGATAGAGCTGGCCAGGGAATGTAAAGACAGAACCACATAGGAGAAAGCAGACCAAAGTCCAAATAAAGTGTAGGCTCTGTTGCATCTCTTACATCACTGGCTTGCAGGTTAGGAGAAAAAGAGCTTAGCGAGACACTCTCTACTATGTTTTGCTGGTCAGTTTTCAGGTTTGAAGAAAAGGAGAAGGAAAAGAGGTCTTTGTGGTTTGAGAAAATGTGTGTAAATAGATTGGAAGATTACAAGCTTTACAGGGGAATGTGTGTACTGTGTACAGTATGGTATTTTTTGCGGCTTTTTTGGTTTCAATTATTTCTTCTTGAAAACTCATTGCAAATAGTAAAAGCTGGGCTTATTTAGTTTCTACAGCCCCCATCTGTATCTGTTTTTCTTTCAGATGCAATTCTTGTATTATTTTTATAGTTTGTGACCTTTTGTATTTCTTATCTTTTGCTTCAATATCAATGTTTATTCTTTAGGCTTATTATTAGTATAATTTTACTTATATTAATTGTGCTTATAAATCATTGAGGCCCATTCAGTGTCCCACGTGTCTATTGCTTTCCTCTGTTCCACAGTATCAAAATCATAATTTAGACACCACAAGTACAAGGGTAAATATGTCATTTTACAATTTCTATCTATATATACTTTCGAAACGTCGTCAATTAATGGCCTTAGAAAAAGAAAGAATCTGCAACAAGTTCCTCTCATTGCTCTTCGACTTCAAAACCAAAAGATGAACACTAAGTCATTACTTTCTCAGACCAATATCCTCACTTCCACAAATCGGTTCAACAACACTCGCACTCGACGAAGCCTAAGCATTTCTGCAACTCTCAGCTCAAAGCCTGCTTACTCCGGAGAACTCAAAGAGACAACAAAAATTGGAATGTTGAATCAGAAGAATGCGAGTAAGGAAGATAGCTTTTTCTCCAAACTTGCAATCAATTATCTATCAAAAACTCTTCAAGACACAGCAGGTTCGTATCTAATCATATTTTCTGTGAATCTTTGCGTTTTGTTGTTCATAAGAAAGAGATACTTGTTGAGAAAGGAAAACTGAGAAATTGATCTTCAGGGATGACTATGAGTAGTAGTAGCAGAAACAGTACTGGTTATGATAGATTAGTGGATACAGCAACTAGGGTTGCGAGTAACTTAGACACCAAGCAACAACATGAGCTTGTTCTTATCGCTTTGGACAGAGCATTACCGACCATGCTACTCTCTTTAGTAAGTTGTTATAAAGTAATCAGAACAAGTAGCAGAAAACTATGAACATGTTATACTGACATTTCTGGCTGAATTTACAGATCAAAATGCTTCTTCCACCTTCAAAGCTCTCGAGGGAGGTCTTTGCACTATTCACCACAATATTTTTTGCTTGGCTTGTTGGACCTTCAGAGGTAAGACCTGAGTTTTTGGTCATTATTCTTCTGAATAGAAACTAACAGACAATTTTTGTGGGTTGTATTAACTCAAAAGCTTTATTGCCAAGGTGATGGAGTCTGAAGTTAATGGAAGAAAAGAGAAGAGTGTTGTGTTTATAAAGAAATGCAGGTTAAGTGTCATCTCTCTATTTGGTTTTGGTCCCATATGAACAATCATTACAGTACAGTAATCACCAAGGCTGATTTCACTGTTGAGATCTATAGCTTGCTTGTATCATGTCCTTGATTGTTGATTCATTTGTAGGTTTCTTGAGCAGACAAATTGTGTTAGTATGTGTACTCACCTTTGTAAAATTCCATCACAAATCTTCATCAAAGACTCACTTGGAATGCCTATCTACATGAAACCTGGTACTATACTCAATCTCATTCGCTTTGATTCATCATTGCAATCACTGGAACAGGAAGATTCGGCCATGAATGAAACAGTTCAAATCATACTTAATGATTTATGGTGGAAACAGTTCCTGCACTTCTCAACTTGTGGAGGCTTAAAGTAATCTTTAAGGGTCCCATTGATTCACCATTAAGGACACCGTTAATTACAAGTAGACCCATTAAGTCTCCAAGCTGAATGATGATGATGATTGACCATACTTTCTTAAAAGTTGACGCTTTGACTTAATACACAAGCAATCATTTCTATTTTCCAAAGAGAGACAAATCTGACACCAGTAATTAACATTTGTATGAGTTTTGTAGATTTTGAAGATCTTAGTTGTAAGATGATGTTCGGTCAGGAGCCTCCAGAGATGATAAATGATCCTGTTATGCAACAGCCATGCTTTAAATTCTGTAAGAAGGAAGACCTTCAGTCAACTTCTAATGCTAGGATTTTCCAGAATCTTAATCAATGAAAAATTCTCTCTTTTTGCAGGTAAATCAAACAAAACCTATGGTGTGAAGCATTAGAGCTTGTACTAGAGAGATTAGACATGTATGTAATATCAAAACATATTAAAGTTTTTCGTTTATTGTTAAACCAAAGATTACAATTACAGAGGCAAACCTCAGAAATACCCCCCCAATGAATTTGAACCAAGAACAAAAAGATTAAACGAATTTGCAACAGCAATTGAGCCATTAGTAAATCTATAAGGCCAAACTGATTGGATTTGGCAGACAAAAATATATATATAAAAAGCTGACACAACTCAAGAAGAGCAGTCCTATCAATATTGATGTGTTGAAGAGTAAGGTTGGTTTTGATTTTGCCTTAGATTCATGTGTCCTTGTCTTTCATCTCTAGAATATTGGTTCCACATCATTTGTTCTTCCATTAACAACCTCTGTTTCTTCTCCATATCATTCATCTGCACATATGGTGGTGGTGCAACCACCAATGATGCTGCAAATGGATCCATGGGAATTGGACTGTTGTTGTTTCCGTTGTTTCCATTAGCCGTTGCTGGTGCTGGAAGTGCCAACATAGTTGCTGTAATGCATACAAATTGCATTTCAAATCATCAGAAAGTTCTAAGAAAGTAAACAACTGAGAAAAGTTAAATGTTTCTGACAAACCTGCTGGTCTTCCTGCAGAACCAAACGCTACACTGCTTGCACTTCCACTGGCCCCATAAGCTGTCGATTGTTTCACGGCGTTATTTACAGTGCCGTGCTGATACATTCCGTTAAGCAATAACATATCAAAGCCTCCTCCAAGTTCTGTCTTTTGTCCTGACAATTTTGTAGCTGATTGCACCAAAGCAGTTTCCCAATCCGCAGAATCATCCTGAAATGCTTCCCATCCAGGACCAGAATTCGAGCCTGAACCGCTTGCATATGGCCCATCAAATAAAGCCAATGCTAAGCTATCACCAGCTTCTGCTGTTTCACCGCCGTTTGTATCTGTAAGATCCAGTAAATCACCCACTTCTTCTTCTTTCTTTTCTATTATCACTTCTTCTTTTGCTTCTTCCTCGGGTTTTATGTCTTCTTCTTCTTCTTCTTTTGGTGGAGGTTCAGGTAAGGCCTTAATTGCGTTCATATCTTCTTCCTCTTCAATAACTTCCTCTGTCCTCGCATCATTATCTTCTTCATCGGCCTCAGATTTAAGAGATTTTGATTGCTTGGTCTGCTCTAAAGCAGATTTATCTCTTATAAACTCATCCATGAGATCAAGCTTCTTCTGTGTGATCTTCTCTATCTCTGGATACTCAGAAGACCGTGCAATACCCAAGTTCTTACACCATGAGTAGAACTGATCAAGCTCTTCGAACTGTTTTGAGACTCGGCAAAAAACGTCATAGACCTTGATAGAATCAGGAATATCTAACTCCATGAATCTATCGATCAAAATTCCCATTATCTCTGTTACATCGTAATATATCTGAAAACTCTCCTTCACTATTGGATACAGAGCTACAATCACAACTCTGTTGTTCCTTGCATTACCTGTTTTAACATTCACATTACTCGTTAAAACCAGAGACACAGAGAGAAAGAAGAAACGTGAGGCACAAGAAATACTTATACCTGTTGGACGACAAGCTAAGAAACGGTCAAGTTGTTGCTGCAAATGTTGTGATCTGGTGAAAATCTGCTCTGATTTCATCTCAGCGATCGGCTGTGACCTAACCACAATAGCTGTGGAGTTATCAGCTGCAGCTTTATCTTGCTCCACTTCCCCTGTTTCTCCTCCAACGCAGTAAACTCCACGTTTTCCATGTCTCGCTTGCATCCTGAAACATCGTAATGAATCAAAACAGAAACAAAAACCAAAACAAAAACTGTACAAACAGATTGATCTTTTTACTTGAAATCAAGCCTTTCATCAAGGTACAACGCATAAGTCCTGACAAAAGCAGAGTAATCCCACGAATTCGACCGTGAAACATCCCTAAAATCAGACATATTAAGAAGCCTAGTTCCACGGCGAGTCGCAAAGAAGATCTCTTGCTCATAAGCTTGATCTCCTTCTGCTAAAAGACGTTGAATCAAAATCAATGTTTTTAGAGCAACGGTCCAGCATTTGGTTTTGTTAAGACGTCTCGAAAGCGTATTAACACAAGCGTTAATGTAATTGCGTGAGTAAGAAGTTAAGCTAAGAATCTCTCTTATGTATTTCTCTTCTGCAGGAAACTCTTCATGACGAGTAGCTTTAACAATGGCTACATCAAGTTCTGATAAAGAATCGCTACGACCGTTGACTTTAGCTAGACCAACGCTGGTTTGGTCCTTAACGGCTCCTATGGCTCGTTTAAGTTTACTCGAACCCATTCATTAGTCAAATATAATTAAAAAAAAACAATAAAATAAAAGAAAAAAAGACAAAGATTTTGAAGAGAGAAAAGGGAAGAACGAGGGTTGTTTTATTTGATTTTGTTTCCTCGTCGTTTCCTTTTTTTCTCCTCTGTTTCTTTTTTAGATTTTTTAAGTTTTAGTTTTGTTTATTTCTTCTTCTGTATATTTTTTTCATTTGTCAATATAATTGTTTGTTGATCGTTGATTCTTTACCATCGAAGTCGCCGATATTGTCGGAGATTTTGGCCGGTGAAAATGCCTCCACGAGGCATTTTCTTTACTTTTCTTTTCTGACGGATTAACTAAAATTTAGTTTGTAATTGCCATTAATGGGAAGAAGAGGAGGTCGATTAAAGACAGAGAGAAAAAAATCCTTCTTGCAAAAATCAGCTTATATATAGTAATTGTGCCACAATTTTTTCAATTTATAGTTACATATATTGTTTGAATATTACAACATTGAAATGGATAAATTAGGCGGAAAAAACTAAGAATATTTGCAATGGGAGGTTCTTATAAGAGTTTCTCAAACAAAAAAAATAATAATATTCTTTTATTGTAAGAGTATCTCTAAATTCTAAGAACTCTCATCTATGCAAGTGGCATTTAGTCTAGTGGCAGGTGGTAAGTCCACAAGAGACATGCTCACTTGCACATCTTGGGATCGAGTCTCCCCGCTTGCATTTGCAAGAACTTGGCTAATGGGCCGGCCATTTGTGATCAAATGTTGATAGAAAAAGAACTCTCATCTATAATCTCTCAAATAAGAGACTCTTTTACTTTTGAGATATTTTCTTAATAAATTATTATTATTATTATTATTTTGATGGGAGACTCCCATTGTGGATAGTCTAAAACACTCCAACGCGAATGAAGACCAAAGCAACTACAGAAACCTCTTAAGGCGAATAAACTGTCCCACTAATTAAGACTTAAACTTTTGGACCGACAAAAATAAAACCTATAAATATTTTGGAAAGTAGTGAAACCGAATATGAACGGCCGATTGATACCATAAACCAGAGGAAAATCAAACTTCAATTGAATCTTAAACGTATAGACAAAAAGTGAAACATTCTCTAACTAGGAAAAAGACAGTAGAAGATCGAATCCGGAGAGAAACACCATGAAAATCTGGATATAATATTTAGATTGGTGCAAATTGGACAGATCTAAACTAAAGAACTAGTATCACTGTTCATCACTATGAGAAACAAGTGGTAATACCATCTGAAATTTGACATGTTTCAGTTTTATATTGGTCAAATTAGAAAGCTTTCTCAATAGTATTATTACTATTATATTTTGGAGAAAACAACAAAAGAGAAAAAAACTATTATTTTCTATTACTATCAAGATGATGACGATTTTCCATTACAATTATAATATAGTAAAGATTACTATAAATTAGCCATTTCAAATTCGGGTATTAGATCAGGCTTAATTCGGATGATTCAGGGTACTAATTATTCGATAAAATAATTTAATAACTAAATTAAACTCAAATCTATACCATATTGGATCAGATTTTAAATCATTTCGAAATTAGTTAAAACCCAAACAAATTAAATTGATTAAAATTTTAAATTTTTAAAAATTGATAAATTAAATATTATAAAACTTATCCACTAAAATTTAGTATATATTAATTAATAATAGAGTTATATACAACTAATAAATTAAAATATTAGTTTTTTAAATAGATTCAAAACTAATTACATGATATAAATAATAAACATATATAATTATATATAACTACATCAAGTTATTCGCAATTGTTTATGTTATATAGGTAAAACTTGACTCATACTTAAATTTGTGGGATATTCAATTGGATTTATATTATTTTAGTTCGATCAATTCAGATTTGTTCAAATAACCCAAAATGAAGAGGCTACTATCATTTATCACATTTTTCTAAATGCAAGTGGCATTTAGTCTAGTGGCAGGTGATAAGTCTACAAGAGGTATGCGCACTTGCACATCTTGTTATCGAGTCCTCCCGCTTGCATTCACAAGAATTTAGCTAATAAAGTGGCTATTTGTGGTCCAAGAAAAAAAAATAAGAGTTTGGTATTTTCTTAGAATAGATTAAACCAAGTCAAAACAAAAAGCCCACTTGAAAAAACAAAACAAAAAGCCCATTTTCTAGTTTCTGGAAGGAGGGTCAAAAATCGAAAATAATCGATAAAGTAAGGTTCTTTTAAAAATAAAATAAATAAATATAGTATTTTTTTACATTTTTAAAAATAAATAAAGAGAGAGCATAAAGTCACGCTTTTTGTCATTTCTTTTCTCGTCTCTGTCTCTTCGTCCTCATTAGCTTAAGCATCATCATTCTCTTCACCTAACAACTCCACACCTTAAGATTCCCATGGATTTTTGTTCTTCGACTTAATAACTCGTTATCTTTATATTCACCAAACTCAACTGAGTTCATAATTTTTAACCTTTATTCGTTTTGCCATGGCTAATAACAACAATCACAACCCTCATGATAACATCTCCGATCCATCCTCTACCGACGATTTTTTGGAGCATATCCTCGGGATTTCTAACTTCTCTGCGTCTTCAAGTTCTGGTCTTTCTGGAATTTCTGGAGGTTTAAGTGGTGTGGGTCCACCGCCGATGATGCTTCAGCTTGGTTCTGGAGATGAAGGGAATCATAATCATATGAGTGCCATTGGAGGAAGTGGACCTGTAGGGTTTCATAACCAGATGTTTCCTTTGGGTTTAAGCCTCGATCAAGGGAAAGAACATGGGTATCTTAAACCTGAAGGTTGTCTGGGAAGTGGGAAGCGTTTCCAAGATGATGTTGTTGATAATCGATGTTCTTCTATGAAACCTGTAAGTTATTGAAATCTGCATTTTTTTGTAATTTTCTGTGTTTTTGGTTCTCGAGGAAAAAAAAGGTAATCTTTAGGGTTTCAAAAAGGCAATAGTTTTGAGAAAACCTAGTTATGAAAGCTGGAATTTTTGGCTCAGAGTTGTGAGATTTGTCTGATTTTCGTTTGTTTTCGAGACTGTTTTTGACCTTTTTCTTAATGGTATTGCTTCTTTGTATTGTGTTTTGTTGAAAGGTGTTCCATGGACAGCCAATGTCACAGCCAGCTCCACCAATGCCGCATCAACAATCTACAATTCGACCTAGAGTTAGGGCTAGGCGTGGTCAGGCCACAGATCCACATAGCATCGCTGAGCGGGTAAAATGTTTAGTACACTTTATTTTGTCTTTTGATTTCTCTTGCAATTTCGATGTGATAATTTCCAGGTCTAGTGGTCAATCAAAGCCTCAATTTTAGCTTTTAGTTGAGCAAGTTTAGTTTTATCTTACTCACAGAGACCTAACCGGAGTATCTTTGCTTTGCAACAGCTACGTAGGGAAAGAATAGCAGAAAGAATTAGGGCGTTACAAGAACTTGTACCTACTGTTAACAAGGTTGGTATCTTCTGCCCGGAGCTTCAGCTGTTTTGAATTCTTTTTGAGGCTCTATTCTCATTTTGTGGAGAGCTCAAATCTAGTCAGAAAACTGGAGTTATTAGTTGGCATATATGGTAGTCACACCTGATTCTATTGATTTCCTTTGGCAGACAGATAGAGCTGCTATGATCGATGAGATTGTGGATTATGTAAAATTTCTGAGGCTCCAAGTTAAGGTAAATAACCAGTTATGTTTCACTTTTATTTATCTTGATCTTGAATATGCTATCTTTAAAAGTTTGTAAAGATAATATTTAAAAATCAGCAGAAGGATTTGTTGGATTCAATCTTTGGTCCCCACCATTACCGACTCTCTTCAACCAAATCTGAATAAAAGAAGTATAATTGTTTAATCTGGTAGTATGGAGTAATCATAGAGCACATGATTTTGTGTTTTTTTGGCATTAGTCTCTTTCACTTTTTGCTTCCTTCTCTTCTATGGAGAATCATCACAACTGAAGACTATCATGATAAAGCTAATGAGAGCATTGATATATATCTGCAATGATGGGCTTTTGATAATACATTGTCCTTCATAAGCTTTATCTTTGGTCAACTATGATAGGTCTTGAGCATGAGCCGTCTCGGTGGAGCAGGTGCTGTTGCTCCACTAGTCACTGAAATGCCATTGTCTTCATCAATTGAGGTTAGACCAAAGAGAGAGAGGAACTTGATTAAAAGGACAGGACAAAAGAAGAGTGCTTTGGTAGTAGGATTTGTTTCACTGACTTGTAGTTAAAAACCTTTCTTCAGGATGAGACGCAGGCTGTGTGGGAGAAATGGTCAAACGATGGGACTGAACGGCAAGTGGCTAAGCTGATGGAAGAAAACGTTGGAGCAGCAATGCAGCTTTTGCAATCAAAGGCTCTTTGCATAATGCCAATCTCATTGGCAATGGCGATTTACCATTCTCAACCACCAGACACATCTTCTTCAATCATCAAACCAGAGATGAATCCTCCACCATAGTGGACAGCAATCCAACGGTCCTCAGCTCAAGATTGACATTTTGCTCCTTTTCCCACTACTAGACTTATAAAGGTAAGTAAAAAGACATTGGAGATGGAATCTAAGTAGGATTTGTGCAGTAAAGAAGAAAAAGGCTCTCACTTGCGTAAGCTAATATTTTATCATTTTGATGAAAGTAACTCTTTTTGCTTCAAAAGACTTTAGAGTGAGCTTTGCGGGAAGTAAAACTAGCTGTAATAGTAGTAGTTATGAAAGGTGTGGGACCAACTTGAATTATGTAAAAAAGGAAGAAGAAGAAGAAAAATGTTCGTATAATGCTTTTTTCCTCTTCCAAACTTTGCACTAAATTGTTACATCATTCAATTACTCAGCTGATATTGTTGGGAGCTGGCTTGAAATCGATAAGAGTTAATTTCTCCACTTTAGTAGTTTTGCTACAAGTACATAAGACAACAAAATCCGTGTGTACACAGAGAACTTTGGAAATAGATTTGCTTATTGAAAGATTTGACATGACGAGAGAAAAGATAATTTGTAGACCACATACAGACTTTTGTTACTCAACTTTTGCTCAGTTTCATGAAATAGCACCTCCCAAGGAAGTAGATTTAGTAGTTGATAGATCTGATAAGTAAATCAGCGTTCGTCTTTGACTTAATTATCAGCTCTGCGTTGGGTCGGTCGTTATAATCAACCTGCCATCCAAATTTCAAAAAAAAAAGTGAGCTTGAACAAACAACCATAGAATTGAATATAACACAGAAGAGTGATACTGAGGTTTTACCCGCCATTTAGCAACATCTGGTGGTTTACCTGCAATTAGCAAAGGAATAGCAAAGGAATAACAGAAAAACACAAGTTTAAGAACCAGGCAAATGTTTAAGAATCGAGAAGAAGAAATTGCACACACCAGTTGAGATATGCCTTGATTCAACACGTTGCATTGCTGTATCGAGATTAACATCGATGAACCTTGAAATGAAACAGAACACATTAACAGGTTAAACCAAAATCATAAACCAAAAGTGACAGGAGAAAAAGAAAACATTTTTGATTAATTTTACCACTTCTCATCGAACATTTCCGAGACGTCTTTCCAGGATCCATCTTCTAATAAGATGTAGTTTCCTTCTACAATCACCACTTTATGCCTGTAAAAGGAGGACACAAGATTAACTGATTTTCGCAGGGAAGAGGCAAACCAAACCATTTCATGCTAAGGGTGCGATTCGCCAGGTTTAGGAAGCTACTGACTACTTACTGAAGGCTAATAAAGATATCGTTTTCAACTGGATCTCCAACTCCATGATCGAATGATGGTACATATACTGAACCCTGGAAAGCTTGTAACAGATCAGAGTCTAGTGTAAGTATCCTATATTCAAGATCCTAAGGTTAAGAAAAATCGTGTATTACCTCGCTTCTCAGCTTCTTCAAACAGTTGAGCAATAATGCAGGATCAAAAGTCCAAGGAGCTGGTTCAATAGACAGAAGGGTCTTATCAGTTGGAAGTCTTACGTAAAAGATAACTCTTGCAAATCTCACCTCCTCTTCTTGCATGAGCTTCTTTGGGATCCTATCAAAGTCAGTTCAAAAACAAATGAGTAAAGAGAGAGAGTGAGAGAGAGAGAAAAAAGAATAACTCTTAAACTGAAATTAAGCTCAACCTCCATTGCATCAAGCTGTGAACGATACAAATGGAACCCATCCATGGGAAGTACTACAGCTACATCTGGCGGCTGAACCTCAGCATCAAAAGAAGAAGCTTTCTGAGGCCATAGCTTATTTACACGACGTACTACTTCATTTGCTAATGTGCTTTTCCCGGCACCAGGAGGACCAGCCAAACCAACCAAACGTCTACAAAGACCATTTAACACAGATAGTAAAGGGTTCTCTAATCTCTCTGGTGAAGCTATTCTCTCTCCAAAGTGTTTTCAACAGTAGAATACTTACTTAACATCAGGACTAAACATTGCTGCTGCTGTAGGGACAATACGTTCCGCCAACTTATCATATATCTCATCCATACAACTTCCAAGGAGAAAAGAAAAAGAATGTGTTTCAATACTTTGTAGAAGCAATGAAAAGAGAAGTTAACATATACAAATGCAATATATACGATTTCATAAGTCTTGATAATACAAAACAAGAATGGAACCCAAATTTCAAACCTTTAGTCACACAATTGTAGTGTCTAGAAATCAGCAGAACTAAGGTTTTACCTTCCATCAAAAACAGTGACATCTCTATTTTTCTGACTACATGAAATCTGCAAGAATTAGTTAAAATTCTCAATTGATACAGAAGAGTAATCAAAATCCAAGAGAGTCAACATGAATTTAAGAACTATTGACTCGAGAAAACCCAACCAAATTGCGAGGGGTTCTTCTTTTTCGTATGCTCAAGTGAACAGGAACAAGAGATTGGTCCAATAAGTGAACTTTGAATCCTCTGAAACGAGACTGTTCTGCGATATGAATCGATGAAAGGGGAGATTCAAAGTCTTAATAAGAATCCAATAAGGAGAAATTGATAATTGTGAATCGGAGAAGAAACCTGGAACAGAGGAGTATGATTTATAGTATCTCGGTACAGTCGAGATAGAAGAAACCTCCATTGATAAACAGATCAAAAACTGAAATTTTTAAGTCAAATAGCAGTAATCACAAGTAAAAGAAAGAAAATTTCGAACAAGAAATATGATGAAATCACTAACACTTCCGAAATCCGAATCAAAAGTCTCGTTTTTTAAATTGTTCTCAAGTGCGAAGACGAGTATCGATAAAAATAAAATAATATATTATTTAAATAAGACGTGTCATGCTACTACAATACCACGTGTCAAGCTCTTACGCTCCAAAATGCCGTTGACTATCGCTTCAATGAGTTGAATTTCGCCTACAATGAGTCCAACGGCCCATTGGGCCTGTATTTAGCAAGTCCAATGGTCTCTAAAACGTAGTTGCTTTTGAGACAGGTAAATTGGATTAACTTTTCTTTTGCAAAACGGGCTTGTGAACCCTTCCTGAAATATTTCAGACTTACAAACGAATTGAGGTTGGTTTGGGTAAATTCGATAGAGGAAGTTTACATGGATGTTTGCTATGTCAATCGGAGTTTGTAGCACTACATGCGGAAATTGAAGTTGTCTTGTGGACCATGGAGTCTCTTTTGGCGATCCAAATATTTGAAATACAATTTTCTACAGACTGTAAAACGCTGGTAAAGATTCTGGACAGTCCAGAAAAGTGGCCGGCTTTCTTTCATACCCGGAGAAAATTTTTCAGTTAATCTCTTTTATTTCATATTTTTTTGTTTCGGTTATTCTTCGATCCCTCGGTTATAAAGTTGATATTCTGGTTAAATTTGTTAGAGAAACAACTGCTGATTGAATGTTTCGGAGTTTTCTGTAATTACTTTTTATTTAATTTATATAATCATGCTCTTAACAAAAAAAATAGATCTTTAATAATTCGACTAGAAAATTAATATAGATGATACAGTCAAATGCTTAAAGATGACGAAACTTTAATATCATACATCCATCACAACTCTAGATGCGACAAAAGGTAGAATAGGAACGAACTGATGGAATCTAAACATAAACATAATCATAACTTCTGTCGTATACTTCAATCCGATGAATATTTAAAAGTTAACAAAATGTAAAAAACATTTTAAAATACAATTTACTAATTTTTTTTGTGTGAACGGCAAATTATATATTTGACCATAATTAACTGATTTAATAGCCAAATTTTTACATAACGTAGATGGAGAGACTCGATCCCTGATCATGCAAATGAACTGCCTTAAGTGAATTTACTGCCGGTCACTATACTAAAAACATTTTGCTACTGATCTTATAAATATATAAAACGAACTATACTTTTAGTTTTGGGTTTTTTTTATTGCTACGTTTTTCTTGCAACTTTTTTTTGAAATTGATTTCTTACATTTTTTGCTATATTTATTTTCCTTATAAAGATTTTGTTTTATTAAAACCCTATAAAGTATTTTCCATCATGATTTATATATAATGACTGATTTATAAAGAATCATATCACGAAAATTTAACCAATGAAATATACGGATTAGGACCAAAGCATCATCCACTTTATCAGAAAAAAAAACAAAAAAAGATAGAGAGCATCATCCATAAAACTCATATTTACCTCTCCCTAATTATTCAACCAAATTAATGTGTGACCTTATGTAAATAAGTGGCTCTTCGTTTTTCAATTGAGCCATTTTATTATATAGCACAAGGATCTTGAAACATATATACGAATGGAAAAAAAAAAAGAGAATAAAAAAAAACTATATTCATGCATGCAAAAGCATAAAATTCAAATATGAATAAACGTGTAATTAAATTCATCAATATGAAAGAGATACGTGGCTTGTTTACATGTAGCTTTTTCATTTTCTCCGCATATACGCATAATTATCTTTGGATATTATTTGTTACAATTATTCTTGAAAATTGAAATAGAATTATAAATAGAAATATACTTTCCGATAAAATAAAAGCAACATATAGAATATGTTCTGGTTAGTATGATCGGACGAGACCGTCCTCTACCGATGACACGTTCATAATTACCTGGTTTTGACTTTCTTTTATATTTCAACACCATCGTGAGTCGTTGTTGACAAATTAATTAGGTTTCTAAAATCGTATTTTTCTGACTCTTAGTCTAGTGGTAGATAGTAAATCCACTTAATACAACTCATTTGTATAATCAGGGATCGAATCCCTCCACCTATATTATATAGAAATTTGGCTACTGAATCGGCCAGTTGTGATCCAATATAATTTGTCGTTGACAAAAAAATCGTATTTTTTCCAGCGACTAAAAAACGCAGTCGCTGCGATCAGTCGCTCGTTGAAGTGACTGCCAAAAGAACATGATTTAGTCAACATGACCAATGTCACACGCAGTTGCGGATCCATAACCGTTTTAAATATAGAACACAATAGTACTATGATTAGGTTATATAAAGTCTAAAACAAATTAGAAAAATATGATATCTGTAAACACGTGTCTAGAGTTTTCGGAAACTTAGATTGTTTTTTTAAAATAAAATGAATGGATTTTGTTAAAGAATTCTTATCATCTTTATTTGTAGAGAATTAGAAACCCAAATTCTTTAACAATTTTAGAAATTGAAAAGTAAAAGAAAAAATAATCTAAATCCTATTTTGAAAATTCGTAAAAGAGTAAAAATGATGTGGTCTTCTAAAAGTGTTCATTTTATTAGTTATAGAATACAAATTCATCTACATATATGAATAAATTGTATAAACCTCTGATATAGTTGTGAGAATGTCTCACATCGCTAAAGATAGAGAATTAAATCTAGTATATGAGACTTGCACCAATTCACTTATTGCCATTTAGTTTTGAGCTGGAAACTCGTATTGTCAATGAATGGATTGACCCAAGTCCCATCTTTAACGATGTGGGACATTCTTACAATAATAGACAACAATATTAGCTTTAATTTGTGATTTAGAAAACGACGAATAAAGTGAAGAGAACCCAAATTCCAGTACAAATTAGTTGCGTTATTGCCCCAAAAACCTATCCCAAAATCGTTTCTTGTTCACCAAAATAAAAAGCAAAAGTAAATTATCACAACAAAATATGAGTCGAGTAACGAGAATCTAGTTATTCTAATAAATACATTACATGTATTAATCGGTTTCGAAGTCCAAAGTCTTCGTGTGAATTTGTTATTCTTTTATGTTGATCAAGTAAGTCCTCGTACATAAGATGACCGTACGAAATCAAATTTTCATAACGTGAAGCACATATATGGTTATGAACCAGCCCATATTTAGGTTAGAGATACAAATCTATTTTATGTTCGAATCAAACGATTTAGAAAAATAGAATAATTGATATACAACAACTTGAAGAAGTATATGTATGAATCATAAAGCAAAACTGAACTTAGATGCAAATGCAACAACTATACATTTCTTTTTTGTTTAATTACCACATGCATAACTTTCATAATCGCATTAAATACATCAAAATAATTTACTCAAAAGTACATTTCTAGGTTTAGGATTTTTTTTGTCAACTTAACTTTAATTTTCATTAAGATAAGACCACCTCCAATGGAGAGAAGTCTCTAGATAATAAATTAATAATACTTTTTGTAAGAATTTAATTTTTGTTTAAATTTTAATATTTTAAAATGAATTATCCAATGAAAATCTGACATTTGGTAAGAGACAGGTTATAAAGTCTCTTGTTTGAACAATTTCTCTCTCTCTCACATACTTTTGTTTACTTTTTTATTATTTTTATTTTAATAATATTAAGAAACTAAAGTTAAGGACCTCTATTGAAAGTGCTCTAACATAGCCACTCATATGGAATTGAATATATAAATGTTGAATCACAAAGGAGTCTTTTGTGAACGAAAAAATCAACTTTATAATTCAAGCACATATGGATCAAATGAAGATAAAAATAAGTAAACAAATTCTTTTCTTGATTAACTAGGATGTTCGGGACAAAACTCATAATCCCTTTAGAACCCGAAAAAGATCATGTGAAAACCTCTGCCTAAATATAAATGATTAGCAATCTCATACTTTAAGGGAACTGATCCCTAACATGCACCAACAAGACAACTACTACTCAAGTGAAAACCACTAAACCAAGACAACGTGGTTAAAAAAATATCCAATTTTGCAAAGTTTTCTAAATCAGAGAGAAACACTAATCACTCCTTTGAACTCAGTGATATAGTCACATACTGTCGTCATTGCTACTTCTGAAATATGTAGTGATATTAGGTTCGAGGATATAGTCCATACGAGAACTTAGACTTCTAAATGTAGTGTTGAGAGGGTCTCTCTTATTCTGCAAGCTCTTATGCAATCCCCTCCGGTTGAATATGGGAATTGGGAAACAGTATCATCCTCTACTAGCTAGAGAAGAATCCGTGGTTTAGGTTTATAGGATGCTTAATTTAAAACAGCAAGAGTTTAAGAGACAAAACCAATTTTATAATTTTCTTTCCAACACTATAACATAATCAAACATTGATTGGTTCTCTTTTCTTGTCGGTCGAATAATTCGAACGTACATAGTGAGTATCTTCTTCATGAACTCCATCTTGTACAGGCTCTTTTGGAGTATATTATTGCCATTATAATTCCATTTAATGTATATATTAATTAATTAGTTTCTTTAAATAATTATACAAACTTTTTGAAAAATCGAAAACGAGATAGAATCTTTATTGATTGTGGTTCTCAATCCAATAGGCTCTCGAAATGTCCTTCAACTTTTTCTCTCGTTTTGTCATTTCACTAATCTATTTTGCAAAATCGTCCCAGTATTAAAAGAGAAATATTGATTTTGTTCCTATCAACACTCACTGATTCTTTAATGTGACTTTTTAACCCGTGGTACCTTTTTTATTCAAATTAGGGGTCGGATCAACAGAATTTGTACCGAAATGAAGTTTGAAAATTTTTCGGTTTAAATTATTCACATACCTAATTGAATTCATTTGGAGATTAGTTTTTTTCATCGACAAAGATCGTATCCATAATTCAAATTCTATTATGTGGAGTAACACGATTACCGGTTGCAACATCCCGACCATCATTTTTATTGAGCCTCATGCCCTTTCACGAGCACATGAATCACACTTTTCTGATGACCGATAGATATGTTAATTATGGAAGTTTTAAAATTTTATTTACCGATCCTATAAATAATCATGTGATTTTTTCATGTGTTTTGTCCACTCACGCGCTACCAAGAATCACTTCCGATAGATTACTCATCATGATTTTTTTTGGCTCAAGCATGCTTAGTTGTGATTCTCGGAGGTTAGTTTAAGAACCAATGTGAACAAAATCAAATGTAGTTTTCAAAAAATAGGGTTCAACAAGCAAAACATGTAAACTAAGAGGAGCTTTTACAAACAATTTTTACAAACAAAAAATTCTCTATAAATATTAGCCATGATTTTCCTTGAACCAGACTCAAACGAAATATTCTTATTACACCAATACACAGAGTTACACTAATACACACATTTAGACAATATCAATGGAGACGATATCAAATTTGTTAGAAGACAAACCTGCAGTGATATTTAGCAGGACAGAGTGCTGTATGAGCCACACGATCAAGTCTCTTATATCTGGATATGGTGCGAATCCAACGGTGTACGAGCTAGATGAGATGTATAATGGACCACAGATCGAACGAGCATTGGTTCAACTTGGGTGCAAACCGACTGTGCCTGCTGTATTTATAGGACAACAGCTCGTAGGTGGTGCAAATCAGATTATGTCTCTTCAAGTCAAGAATCAACTTGGTTCGTTGCTTAGAAGAGCTGGAGCTATATGGATTTAAGTGGCTTGATCATCTTAAACGTGTAATGTTTGTATTAATTTCCATAAAAATACATATTTAATATATCGATCTTTTAGTATAGAGTGATTGAAACTAATAATTATCAGTGTTTTAAGCACATATATATGTATAGGTTAATTACAAGAAGAAGAAGAACGAAGAATAAGATCGTATAGCATAATATGTATTTATCCGATCGAGGATTTAATAAAATTATATCAGTTTATATATGTGTTTATTCCATATTAGTATGCCTTGTGTTGTCAAGTATTAATATTCATTGTTTATACTTAATTATTTGGTTGAATAAATATTCTAATATACATGTTATCATTACTAACTAGCTATAAGAAGGAAGTGACATTTACCCTTAGTGACATGTGGTAAGTTCATAAGAGGCATGCGCATTTGCATATCCTAGGATCGAGTCCCTCCGCTTACATTTGCAAGAACTTGGCTAATGAGCCGGCCATTTGTGGCCTAATGTTGACCAAAAAAAAAAAACTAGCTATAAGAAGGAAGCTGTTGTATTTCATATGTTATGTAGAACATATTTGAGTATATATATAGTAATTGAGTCTTCATGCAATTCATGTTAACAGGAAAATTTAGCTTGATATATATAGCTAGGTTTTGCAATTAGTCTGTGCTTTACCTTAGGGTTTTCTTAGCTTACGAAAGAAAAAGAAAATGGGGTGAAGGATGTATTAGTTTAAATTTTGTAAATTGTGGTATTTTGAAGAAGCTTAGTGCATTATATTAATTCATTTACCCTTGAATTATATGTATGTATATACAGAACCCGATCCGAAATATTTGGAATATATAGTTTTTAGTATTTACATTATAGTAACATGAAATTTACGCAATAGTTTTGTTATCTATATATTTTTTCTACTTTTATATCAAAAATTTATTATATAACAATATGCATTTAATTATAAAATTGAATTTTTAGGACTCTCAAGATATAGGTTCCATTCAAATGTTTCAAAAAATAATGATGTCGGATCCGCCAATGCGAAACAAATTAAAACACCATCATTTACTATAAGAAAAAATTGTATTGATACATAATATTTCGTAACAGTAATACATATTTTATCACAACATGAAGGTATTATTATGAAGTTATGACGATTTGTAAATATTTATAATACAAGTGTCACAAATGCATATATGTAACAATAACATTACACTATAGTTGTGATGAATAAATATAGTAATAATTTTGCCACAAATCGTTACAGATATAATCTCAATGTTGATGAAGAGAAAAGAGAGAAGAGGAAGAAGGAGAAGGTTGTTGATTTTGATGGTTGATGTCGTCGGGGTCGCGTTTTCCGAGGAGTTGGAAAGGGAAAGTAGGGCGGTGGTGATGGTGGAGTTGATGGTGTTGATCATCTCCTCCTCCACCTCCGACGCTTTCTTCACCGTCCATTATGACATTTTAACAATCTTGATGTTGGCTTTTGCATATATAAGTGGACACCTTTAACTATTTTATATATATATTTTTATACAATTAGGGTTTTGGTTTTATGCATTTGTGTTTTTTTTTTTTGCCAAGAGGTGTAAATTTTTTTATATAAATAAAGATGTTTGAAGCAATTGAGTGAGAAGGAGAAGATAAGGGGAGAGAGAATGTGGAAGAAAAGCTTAAAGAAACAAAGATCATAAGTGAGAATTATATGGTGAGCTTTACAAACCATTTTAAATTTTAAAAATGACTACAGAAAAATAAAATAGAAAATGAGAAATGGTCAACAGAATGGGAATACCATTTAATAGTTTAAAGAAAAAAAAACAAATATCATTAAAAAATGAACGAATATAGATTGATGTAATAAGCAAATGTGAAAATTTGAACGTAAATTCTACACTATCTTCAATCAAAATAAATCCGGTAGAGTTACTTAATACCGTCTTTTAGATTTTGACACCCTAGTTTTCCCTTTATATATATGAGTTTTCGTAAAGCATTTTTGTTTTGTAAATTGAGAGGTTCCAAGTGCTAAATGATCACCTATTGCAAATGGTTTTTAGTCTAGTGGTAAATGATAATTTCACATAAGTTAACTCATTTGTATAATTAGGGATAGAGTCCCTTTTACTTACATTATGTAAGAATTTGTCAGTTGTGGTTTAATATAATTTGTCGTTGACAAAAAAAAATTACCACCTGACTAATAGAAATTCTGAAATTGTAAATCGGAACGTTGAGATATGTATATTATCATCTCTTGACGGTACATCTATTTTTGGAATTACGAGAGTGTATATGAAAAAACTTCAGAGCTCTTGAACTTAAGGAAGCCCATTGCCTAAAGCTTCTTACTAGTATATGTTTTGGCAAATAATATTGCAATCTAGAGAATTATATTTTGTTAATAGTGTATATGTAAAAAGTAAGTATAATGAGTCAAACAGAAAACGCCCACCGTAAAAAAAGGCTACAATGTAAACCGTACAAGAGAAAATAGTTATTCACGAGAAGTTTAAAAATGGAAAAATCTGAAGGTTGCGTTAAAAAGTTAAAAAATGAGATGAAATTGTAAAAATTTATTAATAGAAAAGAGAAATAAAAAGAATTGTTAGAAAAAATGAAAAAGAGAAGAAGAAGAATGGATATAAGGCCGAGAAAAGGTAGCAATTGATGTTGTCATTTTACAAATTTTCAAAATAGTAGACATCAAAATTCTTACTTATAGTAGTTGGAACGGTATTTAAAAACCACTAATTGAAGAAAAAAAAATGGCGGAGAGTCCACGTGAGGTGTCCTCTTTTATGATTCATTCCATAAAGACAATCGAGAGGTCGACGAGACCATTATGGGTCCCACTTCTATTTTCTTTTTATTATTTTATATTTCCATTTGGTCAATTCTTTATTTATTTTTTCAACCTTTAGGTCCCACTTCATTCACGTAATCATTCTTCTCCTGCTACTTTTGCCCTCAATTATTATTCATTTCCTTCTTTTTTAACCTATACTTTTTCTTATTATTCTTTTTGGTTTTACTATATCTTTCTCCATCTAACAATACTTTATTTATCTTCTCGTCCCGTTGTTCAATGCTCTTGTTAATACTTCACCTCTCTAGATAATCCAATTTATAAAAGAAGTAAACTTTAACCTAAAGATTGGTTAGATTTATCAATTTAATTATTAATAAAAGAAGTTAATTGGATAGGTAATCCGATCTTTAATGCTTAGTAATATGAATGCAACTAAAGAGTAAAGTGTTAGAAAATTATCAACTAGTAATTTGTTTTTTTTTTGTATAATACATGCATATTAATAAATTATTTAATTTTTAATTTCTAATTTTAAAATATTATTTTAATTATGAATGATGATTTAGTCCAATTAAAAATTAATCTGCAAAATTTAAATAGTCAAAACAAATAAAAATATAATAAATATTGTATTAAATATGAAAAAACAATATATTAACAAATTTGTTTTTTCTATAATATTTTATATTTCTATACGGAAAGAGTATTTCATATACTTTGAATTCTATATATTTCGAACTATCTTGACGTGTATTGCATCAGTTTTTTTTTTTACAAAATTGCAGCATAATTAATTCATAACAATTAAGAATAGAAAAAGAGACATAATGAATCAAAAGTCTGGTAAGAGTAAATGTGGATGATGATAGCTTTGGGATTCCCTCTCTTTATTTATATAAAATCTTTGATAAATATCCATGATTATATATGATGATGATACTTGTTAGCTTTTGTGTAATTAAAGGGCTCTTAATTAAAAAAATTCAGGCATTATAGTAGGCTCAACCTTGAATAATTACGTCCTTTAGTTTATCACTTAACTAATTCACTAATCAATGGATTTGTACTAATAATTAATAATTGTAGATTGAAGTCTACTCCCACCTAGGACGGAATCAAATGTATTGTTCATATTCATAAATGTAAAATGACAGAAACACAAGTGGCCGTTCTATATTATTAATATTTTTTACAGTTTGTCCTTTAAAATTTTAATAATTATTTCTCTTATGTAAGAAATTACGGCCCCCAATTGTCCAAATACGTACTTGCATTGTAATCAATAAAATATTGTTGAAAGATTTGTATCCAATAAGTATTATTTTACAGTTGTATATCTACACTACACTTATCAATTTTGGTGTTACATATGATGGTACCGGTCGGGTCCCTTGCAAAAACAAAATCAAATACTCTACGTAGATAAAAACATGTTTTATGAGTTATTATGATAGGTTTATGACTCAAAAGTTAGTCATAAATTTGTGACCTTTATATAACTTTATTTGTTACGAATTTGTAGTCTTTTGAATAAATTATTATGAAATTGTTCGACAAAAGGTATAGTCATTACAAATTTTTGTACTGGAAAATATTGACATATTGGAGAACCGCTTGAAAGTTAAAAATCTCAATGAAATATTACCATGACGAAAGTGTTGAGAATTGCGCACACTTTCTTAACGGATAACTGATAATATTATTATTCCAATTATTTTACTGAGACATATCACTATAAAAAATTGGTCATTTACGGTATAAAAAGATATCGCAGAAAATTGCAAATAGCTATTTAAGACAGCCTTACGACATCAATAAATACATCGCTCTTCAGTAGTCGCACAGACAAATGAATCATAGAGATGTCGCAAAGCTTACGAAAGACAAAGTAATCGCAAAGGTATTGCAAAATATTCACCGCAAACACGAAGCAGAGAATGCGAAGTATCAACGAGGCTAAAACCTGCGAGGTTAACTGCGGCATAGGGGTCTGCGACGGATATGCGAGACCAATGTGTGCGACTCTTCTGCCAAATCATGCTCTGCGATGTTTCTGCGACATGTGACTGCTGCGATATCTTTGTGAGGTCATTGTTTGCGACGTTTCTACAAGGTCGTCGTTTACGACGTTTCTGTGAGGTCGCCGTTTGGCAACACTTATGCGAGGTGTCACGTCTCTACGATGGAAAGTGTATATTTATTAAAAAAAATAAAAAAATAAAAACGAAATTAGAAAATTATAAAGAAAAAATTGAATAAATTAAAGTAAAAATATTTTACAAATGTTTTTAAAAACTCTAAAAATAATCTGACTAGACCAAATTCACCAACCCCAGAACCCGCATCTTCAACATTTATCTCCGTAAACATATCATCTAACTTTGGGTAATTTTTTGCCATGATAAACTATAATCGATCATATGTCGATATCTTCTTCTTCACTTTAGCTAACTCATTGTTCGTCCGATCTAACTCGTGCAACCAACGATCCACTATCTCTCTCAGATCAGAAGCTCCAGAGGATTGAGAGAATCCTTGCGGCGAAAGCTACTGCTCAATAGATAATCCACCGGATGCACAACTCGCATCACTGCAATCTTGAATCAGTTCCTGCAACTTTACACTAACTTTGTTGTAGATCTTCTCCGACTTTTCTCCACAAAAACTCCATCCTTGTTATGTTTGGTCAGGTAAAGAGTGTTCAAAATATGAGGGCGAGTATCCCCTGATTTCTTTTGCTGAAAATATTGAAAAACATATATTATTCGAATAAAATGTTATATGATATAATATATTCAATAAATTAAATTCGAAATATTTATCTGTTTTCGGGCTTGTGTTTTAAACAAAATCTGTAAACAAGCAATGCTTGTATGGACAACTACCATCACGATCAGACAATCGAGCTGCACGACAGCTAACGCTCTTCTTCTGGGACTTTAGATCCTCCTAATATTGAATAAGACCTTCCCAGACTCAATCTTTGAACCATTGGGGCATTGCTTCATTACCCTTCTTATT
>JAKUCM010007930.1:0-17886 GCA_023374145.1 Lepidium sativum
TATTTCATGATTGTTGATTTTATGTTTGTACTAATACATTTTTTGGGGTAAATATTACATGATTTTAATTTTAAAATTTTGATTTCTTTAGGTAGAACAATTGATATTTATAAACATATATATATATATATATACATAGTTTTCCTAGGAATTTATTCTTTTACAGGTATAGCTACAGTGACTTTCAGAGACACCTACATGGTGTCGTTGACTCGGACAAGACACAGAGTCCGAGTCCAGTTCAGCAATCTCCTCAAGAATCTCAACCACAAGGCTCAGTGGCGCACCTGGCGATTGAACAACTTCTCACTGCATAAGGACGTCGGCACATTACCGTTCTCGATCTGAACGGAGGTTCTTTGTGCGTTTTATTTCTGTTTTCAATTAATATATATTTACATATATTTATTTATTTATTTTAATATTAAATTAAATTTATATATTTATACTCCGAATATTTACAATATATTTTTCAGGTTTCAGTATGAAAAAGGTATTAAGAAATCTATTTTAAAAATGATTCAGCATCAG
The DNA here is from genome assembly GCA_023374145.1 of Lepidium sativum. Taxonomy (NCBI): domain Eukaryota; kingdom Viridiplantae; phylum Streptophyta; class Magnoliopsida; order Brassicales; family Brassicaceae; genus Lepidium; species Lepidium sativum. The sequence goes on from JAKUCM010007930.1 coordinate 532, forward strand.
CTTCCCCAAATTTATCCATGGTACAATGATTTTCCGCGGGAATTACAAGAGAGTTGGTTCAAATCGTTCACGGTAATATTATTCTAAATTAATAGTTCAATTATGCATTTCTATATTACAAGTACATATGTTATAATTATGTAATTCTTTTTTGTTGCAACAAGATTTTAATTGGGACGTCATGTTAACTCCTCCGGTCAGAGCTGAGTTTGATAAGCAGTGTTGCGCTTCATACAAAAACAATATACATGAATGGAAACAAGCATGGAAGGTGGGAAAAAAACAACATTCATGTTGCAGCCCCGAACTTTTCCAACAGTTCGTCGCGTATTTGGAGCACGAGGACACCAAAAAAGTGGCAACCAGAAACTCACTCAACCGGAACAGCAACCGCGGCGGATTAGGAGACGCTACCCATAACAACGGTGCTCAGACTTTCGAGGAACGTTCCCTTGTTCTGGTAAGTAACTTTTAAAACTTACAAGACATTTTTTTTAATTACTTACAACTGTTAAATATATTTTTGTGGGCATTTCAACTTGGCGGAGAACCAGATTTATTCCTCCTAATGGAAGACACACATACTAACAAGCAGACGAAGAGGGTAGAGGACAAGAAGATTTTCGGTGTTCTCGAGACGGTGAAGCGGAAGACAACGGAAATTCTTACACAACGCAGTCAAGAAGGCGAAGGTAGTTCTACACAACTAACTCGGGAGGAAATCAATCACCTCATCATTGAGGTATGATTTATTTTTTAAAATATTTTATAATCACTATTACTATAAATTTTGACATCTTTCCGCAGTTTACTCCGCGTACTTAAGATCGACATTTCGGACTTGGCAATCTGGTTACTTCCGATGATGTCCCGGCTCGTCTCACTCATGGTTCGTTAACACCGTCAGAACGGGAGCAGTTCAATCAGATACGATTAAAAGAAGAGGAGGTGGGGCGTCAAGCCGAAGAGAACAACGCCAAATTGCGGAAGATGGAGCGTCAGATGCAGGAATTTCCAAAATTTTGCGAAGATTTTATGAGTTTACATCCTCATGTAATTAGATTTGTATAATGTAGTTCACAATTCAATTTTGTAAACTCTTTTAACTATTTTAATTTTAATATTTTTAAATTTATTAATTATTATTATTACATAAATATTTCAATTGTAACTATTATAATTATTATAAATTTTTAATATTATTACGGTGGCGTAGGAAGTGGTCAGAAATTTCCGAACACCACGGACAGGCGTATTCCGACAACCCCCAACGGGTTTTTCCCGACAGGAATTGAGGGGGGTCTTCCGACGTTCTCCGACACCTTTTATCCGATGTCTCTCGACGGCGGTTTTCCGACATCTCCCAACGGCCTGCTTCCAACATCTCCCGACGGGAACTTTCCGACCTTTACTGACCGATTTTTCCGACCAGCAATTGTTGTCGGAATATACCGACCACTACTGACAATTATTTACTTTCCGACCATCTCAAACAGACCACACACTTTCTGTCAATAGAGGTTGGAATTTGCAATTTTCTGATCAATTCTGACAGTTATCGTCGTCAGAATCCGCCTTGTTTTCTTATAGTGTAGCACTTATGTTTCAAATCATTTTATAAATTTATCATAATTTTAATTTTATTTATTTATGATTTTATTTTTTATTTTATTATAAAATCGTGTTGGCGCGGATTTGAACCTAGTATTATCTTCATAAGTCTCATTTATATAGAGAGAATAGGGTTTGAAGGGCGATTTCGAGGCGAAACGGCAACGAGCATCTTCAAGGAGATCTGGCGGCTAGGCGAAGCGATTCCGGTGTGGTTTCCCGCGGGTGACGGAGAGGCTGCGGGTCTATGCCTCTCGTGGTGACGAATCAGGGGTTATTAGGCGTGAAAAGGTTCTATCAAGGAGGAAGTCGAATCGATTTTGGGGCTTCCTCGGGGTTTGACTGAAGATCTGGATCTGTCTGGAGGGGAGAGGCTCCCTGGGGTTTGTTTCGGAAAATCGGAACCCTAAGCTGGGTGTGTATCTGGTTCTTGGAAGGCGAAGGATTCGCCTGGTAGTGGTTTTCGGAATTGAATCGGGAGGATTGAGCAACCATTTTCCCTATCAGATAAGTGGTTCTTTCGACTGTTCTCTGGGTTTTGGTTACTGTTTAGTTTTGGGTTCGGTGGGAAGATATAGGGTTTTCTCTCGAAAAGACTCTCGATGGTTTTCATAGAGTCGATTTAGATGTTCTATATTGCTGGTATTGTGTTTATCTTGGACAACCTGGTTATGTTTATCGAACCTAAGAAGTCGATTTGGTTCGCTCTTAGCTCTCGAATACACCGCAACTCAAAGGGGGATAATATTACCTTCCCTCTTGTCGGTTTACTAAGGACATTGAGTCCCATAGCTGGTCACTTGAACCAAAGATGGGAGACATATATGGTCTCGCGGGGTTCTCAAGTAGTAAAGGGCCGGGTATCTTTATGGTCTAGGCCATTAGTCCACATTATATGGACATTGAGTTTACAGTTGAGGTCAGGAATCTCCGCGTATCTTGATGGTGGCAGAATGGTACCTATGGGCCGTGCATTTGCACAGAGATTAAGGGCCTTGGGGTTTAGGTGTGATGGGTCGGTAGGGGAGTTTTACTCACTATCCACCCTTGGGTGTGAATTACATGTTGATCCTGGTCATGGGAATGATATGTCAATACGGAATTATCCTGAATCATATTGGGTGGTTATATTGGGTTTTAGATGGATTATTCATAAGTATGATAATGTATCTATATGTTGGAAAGTCTAAGAGGTGATGCTGAACACATTGTTTGGGTTTCATTGGTGTATCAGGTTGAGCTTCACAGAGTGTTTTTATGACCCACAGAGGACTATGATGTCTCCGGGCCTAGTTGGGAAGATTTTAAAATGCAGCACAGGGCATGCTAGTATAATGCTCAGGTCAGCTTTCCTTCAACTTAAGGTTCACCCCACAGTTGCGGGGAGTTTTATCTTAAATTTGAATTTGAACAGAATCTTAGTTCATAAACGAATCTCTATAGGCTTATCACAATTGTGGGTCTATCACAGTCAAAAAGTGGTTAGGATTATTTCCGTGAAGTTAAGGGATATGATATGTGGTTTTGGGAGATATGCATCAAATTTCAGTTATAATTCTAAACAAATTTGGTCACAACCACGGTTCCTAAAGTATAGGAGTTTTATTAGGAGTGATTCTAGATTCTGGTTACTGTGCAAAGTCGGTCTAGGACTCTATTTAAAGCCACGCTTGGGCATTAAACATTCACACCACATTACTTTACCTAGAGTGGGTACCAAAGGTTTAACGAATTTTATTCCAGTGCCTCATATGTCTCAAATACTCCCTCTTAAGGAAGGTGGGATGGTGAAATCACCAGTTAGGCTATTGAAGATTAGGATACCAAAGATAGAAAACTCAGAACTGTTAGCTAGAAGTTCGAAGGTTTTAATGGGTCGTTGCCTTAACCCAACGATGCAGAACGTGGACACATTTTTGTTCAGAATGCCTCAATTTTGGAGGTTGGTAGGACGAGTTAGAGGTCTTAATCTAGGGAATGGCCGGTTCCAATTTGAGTTTCAAGCAGAATCTGATATGGCTACTGTTTTAGGGAATGGGTCAATTAACTTTGACGGGTGGATGGTTTCCTATGCCCCTTGGAAACTTATGGTTGATGCCGACCACCCAAATGTTATTAGGTTATGGATTCGAATAACGGGTTCCGTTTGAGTATAGAGTACAAGAGGTTTACAGCCTGGTTGCTAAGTCTGTGGGGTCAGTCATTAGCATACATGTGGTGTGAGGACAAGTTCATATAGAATTGTCTTGTTCAAAGCCTTTGGTATTTTCATCGATTTTGGAATTCGAAGAAGGCTGTGAATCTAAAATTATGTTTGAGTATCGTAGGTTAGAGGGTTTTTGCAGTCTCTGTTATAGGATGACTCATGCAGCAGCTGCTTGCTATAAAGCTAAAAATGAGAATTTAGGATTAAGCGATGCTGCTTATAGGTCTTTGGGAAAGTCCGAAAAGAGTAGGTCATATAAGGGAGCTGTTTTAAGTAATAGCAAAGGTGGTGGAGTCCCAGAACGGGCTAAACTGGGAAGGGGTAAGGTGCGACAGAGTAAGAGAGGCAGGGGCCTCACTACTTTGCCAATTGTAAATGCCGCTTCTGCTAGGGTATTAATTTCTGGTGTACATTCTTGTATTGTTTTGGCTGTTGATTTATGCTTATGGCAATTCCTGGAGTAGATTTGACTTTGGCCAAGAAGGTGAGACGACCACTCTTTCAGGAGGCGTCGAACCAGCCCTCAGATTGACCAGAGCAGAGTGAAGCAGCATCGCCGCTGTTGTCCTCTGATGACCAGATACCAATAGAGGATTTTCTGGACTCTATGGAAGCTTTAGAAACGGTGGCACTGTAGCAGGTCACCAGTGAGACCGAGACACTGGTAGAGGACCAGCTGCTAAGTGAGACGGGTCTAGTGACTGAGTCGGAGCTGAGTGCACTGGTGCTGGAATCAGAGTTACAGAGTCAGCAAGACTTGACAGATAAGGAACAAGTGGATCTCCACGCTGAGTTGGTTGAGAAGTTGAAAATGGGGAAGATAGCGGGTTTGAAGAAGTCTATAACCGCTGCAAAAAAGTTGGGTTCTAAAACGTCAACGCCTCTACGAGGGATAAGCTCAAGGAAGATGGTTTTGGTTGACACTAAGTCTCCTAGGAGAACGCCAAAGACTCTCAAAATCAAGGAGGGAAAAGCTAAGGAGGCAGATCACGACTCCACGATTTTAAATTTATGATTCTTAAATTGTTATGCTGGAATTGTCAGGGTGTAGGAAATAAGATCACAATAAACTTCCTCAGGGAAATTTGGAAAGCTTGTAAACCGAATTTTATTTTTTTATCAGAGACTAAAAATAAATTCGTTTTTTTGGAAAAGATTCAGTTGCATTTGGGATACCGTTTTTTAACAACGGTTGAACCGATAGGTTCAAGTGGTGGTTTGGCTTTATTTTATCCTGAATATTATAATGTCTTTCTTAATTATAAAGATACAAATATGATCGATATCTCCTTAGAAATTTTAGGGGTCACATCGCATATTACATTTCTCTATGGAGAACCGGTCTAGCAACATCGATCGAGGGTTTGGGAACGGTTAACGAGGATGGGTATTTCTCGAGTTGGACCATGGTTAATTTGTGGAGACTTCAATGAAATATCCGGTAATCATGAGAAACAAGGCGGCATTTTGCGGAATGTAACTTCTTTTATGGATTACAATGCGATGTTACGAAATTGCGGTTTGATAGACTTTCCAAAGATTGGCAATGTATGGTCCTGGAGGGGGGTACGCCGTTCCGGTATTGTTCGGTGTGTGTTAGATAAAGCGTATGGGAATGGGGATTGGCATGATCTACTTCCCCAAGGGGAAATTCATTATTTGGACATGATAGGCTCTGATCATCGACCTATTTTGGGAAAATTTGGAACCTCCGACACTTTTTCTAAGTCGAAGAGATTTTGTTTTGATAGACGCTGGTTGGGTAAAGTGGGTTTTCAAAAAATTATACAGCAGAGTTGGGAACGTTGTAGAGGCCGTGAGGGTAGTGTGGTGCCTTTGACTGAAAAAATAAGGCTGTACCGCAAGGAGTTAGAAGTGAAATCAGCGCTGTTTTCAATGGACCCGGACAAGGCGCCAGGGCCGGATGGGATGACAGCGTTGTTTTATCAATACTCCTGGGATATTGTTAAGATGGATCTAATTAGGTTGGCGAATAACTTTTTACAGTCAGGTGTGTTTGCCAAAGATTTGAATAAAACAAATATCTGTCTGATTCCAGAGAAATCTAAGCCGAGCACAATCGCGGATTTCAGACCAATTAGTCTGTGCAACATAGGGTACAAGATACTCTCGAAGATTCTTTGTCTTCGTCTAAAAGGAGTCCTCCCTAAACTGGTTTCAGAGACTCAGTCCGCTTTTGTAGCAGGCCGGATGATTTCAGATAACATACTGATAGCCCAGGAGATGTTCCATGCGCTACGAGTTTCTCTAGGGATAAGTGGCACCCACATGACTATCAAAACTGACATGAGTAAAGCTTATGATAGAGTCGAATGGGACTTTATACTTGCGTTACTGGGTAAACTAGGATTTTGTGATCAATGGATAAAGTGCATCATGTTCTGTCTAACGAGTGTGGAGTACTCCATAATCATAAATGGATGTTCCGGTGGTAAGGTAATCCCGGGTCGAGGATTACGACAAGGTGACCCCCTGTCACCTTATTTATTCATCCTTTGCACGGAAGTTCTGATAGCGAAGGTGAAACGGGCGGTACAACAGCGGTCGCTATCTGGCATTACTATAGCACGACATAGTCCCGCAATATCGCATTTGTTGTTTGCGGACGATACTTTGTTCTTTTGTAAAGCATCCCAGGAGGAGGCTACAAATATTTTGAATATTTTGGCAGACTATGAGAAATTGTCCGGTCAGAAAATCAATTTTGATAAATCTTCGATCCAATTCGGCAAAAGAGTAGATGCCAGCACTAGGGAATTGGTGCAACGAGTGCTGGGAATTCGGAATCTGGGGGGTATGGGGACGTACCTAGGGCTCCCAGAGAATATCGGTGGCTCGAAAGTGCGGGTTTTCGCATATATAGCGGATAAGTTGAAGGCCTGGGTGGCAAATTGGTCCGCCAGATTTTTGTCGAAGGCAGGAAAGGAGATACTAATTAAGTCTATTCTTACGGCGCTTCCGACTTATGTTATGACTTGTTATAGACTGCCACAAGGCATTTTACGAAAGGTGCATTCTGCTATTGCTGATTTCTGGTGGGCGAATTCAAGCCCATCACGGGGAATACACTGGAAACAGTGGCAGGCTCTGTGTAAGTCAAAATTAGACGGCGGACTCGACTTCCGGAGTTTAGAAGAGTTTAATTCAGCTCTTCTGGCTAAATAGTTCTGGCGCCTGATGGTTTACCCGGAGTCGCTTCTGGCGCGGGTCATGCAGGGGAAATATTATAGGAATACATCTATACTGGACGTCCAGTTAAAGACAGCCCCATCGTATGGATGGCATAGTATACTCTCGGCACGCCCTGTGAAAATAAAGGGTATAATAAGGAGGATTGGAGACGGTAGGCTAACTCGGGTGTGGAAGGATCCATGGATCCCGGATACACCACCACGGCCTGCTCTTTGGTCGGATCTCTGTCTATTTCCTGATCTGACAGTGGATCAGTTTATTGATAGGCAGACTAGCAATTGGAATGAGGTTTTGGTTCGTCAATATTTTGAACCTAAGGACGTCTTACTGATTTTAGCCATTCGGTTACCGCGGGTACCGAGAAAAGATTGTTGGGTGTGTCACAACACTCTATCTGGGAAATACTCTGTAAAATCAGGGTATAAGTTGGCGACGGAAGTGGACGAAGGTACTTTTGGACCGACTTTTGAAGTTTTCTTTAGGGAGTGCTGGAAATTGAACGCTCCAAACAAAGTGAAACATTTCCTGTGGCAAGCGATGTCAGGGTGTACTGCGGTATATCCGAACCTGGCGCGTTGGGGGATTGGGAGCGACTCTGGCTGTCCGCGTTGTGGAGCTGATCTCGAGACAATCAGTCATGTGTTGTTTGAGTGTCCACCTGCAGTTCAGGTCTGGTGTTTGTCCTCTATACCCTCAGCCCCGGGAATATTCCCAGGGGAGTCCCTATGGTATAATCTGGATTATCTGATAAGACGAGTGAAGGGTCGAGCGGACACAACGGCTTTCCCGTGGATAATATGGCAACTTTGGAAAGCACGCAATAGTTTTTGTTTTCAAATGAGGATTTGGATCCCAGGGATATACTGGCCAGGGCCACTGCTGATTGTCAGGAGTGGTTACTGGCCTGCACATCAATCAATTCTTCGCAGGAATTAGTGCAACCATGGACAGAGTCAATACGGGCTCCTTGGATATTCCCGACCACAGCCAATCACAGGTTCACAGGATATAGATGCTTTGTGGACGCTTCCTGGAAAGCCACAGACCAGTTTACGGGGTTTGGGTGGATATGCTTTCCAGATTCGGTGGCCGGAGTAATCACAGGAGCTTTCAGTCGACATCAGTCCCTTTCTCCCCTTCATGCCGAGGTCGAGGCGGTCATATGGGTGCTGAGTGCGCTGCTGACACGCGGTATTTCTGAGGTGGAGGTATCGACGGACTGTGAGACAGCGGTGCTCATTCTCCAGCGCCAGGAGGAATGGCCAGCATTTGGACATTATCAGGAGGAGTTCAGCGCTCTTCGGGCTTCGTTTGCCAGAGTTTCACTTTCCGCTATTCCCAGACTCTTGAATCATAGAGCAGATGCCCTAGCCAGGTCAAGTAGGATTTCAACGCGGCGTCAGGGAGTAGGGTAGGTCCGAGGGCTTCTCTTATATTTTTTTGTAATGTCGTTGGAAAAAAAAAGAACCTAGTATTATCTAAATCTAATTTTTGATTATATATCTGGACAATAATTAAAAAAGTTACATCTATCTAACAAGATTAAGAGTTTAATCTCGGGATCAAAGGGGTTTTGGTTCAAATGATTTCAGTTCCGAATTGTTTGGTAAAGAAATTAGTTACCAAACTTACTTATACATGGGTTAAACAACCTTAGTCTTGTTAGATTGTTAGATGGATGTTTGAAATTACCCTATTTGACAATGCGATATGAAAGATTATGCATAAAATCTTTGTTTTCTATATCTTGATAAAAAAGATATGGTTTTGGTAAGAAGTGAAACTTAAAATAAGGAAAGGCGATTTCTGGTGAATCAAAGAGCGATAACCGGAGAGGGCTAAGGGCGATTCCGGTGAGGGAGACGGGCGCACTTCGGCAACCGACGAGGACAGCGGAAGAAAGGATCTTCAGGAATCTCTGGAAGAAAGGATCTTCAGGAATCTCTGGAAGAAAGGATCTTCGCGGAGAAAAGCTATATCGTTTTCACTCTCAGTCATTTCATTTCTGGAACATCGAGGCGTCGTGGGGGCGATTTTTGGGCAAATGGTTTTGGTCGGGGTGGTAAGGGAGAAAAGAAGTTCTCCATGTTGTCCGGATTATTCCGATCTGGAGCAGAATCTCTGGTGGCTTTTCAGTCATGACTTTGATCGGTAAGTACATATGTTTATACTTCAATTGGCAATTTTCTTTGAGGATAATTACCTGGATGAAGGGAATAGGTATATGGTGTTGAGTTTTAGAGTCAAATTGATTCGGTCATTAAGTCAGGGGACTGATTTCATCCTCTCTGGAAACATTACCTTCAAAGAGTGTGATTTTGGAAGGATCCTGATGAGGAAGGGTGATTTTAAGTCAAAGAAAAGGGAGGTCTGAAGGTCACATGGACCATCCCGGTTCGGATTTCCGAAGTTGAGACTTGATAATTGGATCTATAATAGGGTATGCATAATCTTACTAGCTCCATTAGGGGTTTTGGTAGTCTCTAATTGCGAGAATAGAAGTGTCGGGGCTTGCTCACGTGCAAGAGAGTACTCGGATTTATTTAGAATCTGCAATAATGTTAGCTCTAAAATGTGCATTTGGATTATGTGCATTAATTGGTGGTTTGTTGAGAAAATCATACTCAGTAGTGCAGTGAAAAACCTAGATGTTGCACACAGTTCTAACAAACAGCTCATGGTGATTATTCAGCTTGTAAAACAAACAACAGAAGAAACATTATCCTACAGTTGTTAACTTATATTGGCGTCTCACATTGGTATTTATATCCCCCTTGGATTGTTAGGTTCAAGACAAGATTCTGGAAAAGGATCATGACGTCTTGCCAAGAGCAAATATTATTAGTATCATCATGGGAAAGGGAATCTTTATCTGAGGTATGTTCTCCTAAGTCTACGGCCGTAAGATGGACACAATATAGGTTTAGGTATACTTTTGAGGGAATGCAAGATTTGAATTTGAAATCTACTCTAGTGAAGGTAATATTTCAAAAATTTGGAGTCTAGCCAATTATGGCACATATATCTGGAAAGAAGAGGTAGTTGGGAGTCGAAGGAGTAGAAGAATATTTTGTATTTCAAATTTGGTTGAATTTACAGATGGTATTAGTATTGATAAGCTAAGATCCCTTAGAAATAGGAATCAGCTTCACCTAATTACTAGGAACGCTGAACAAATCCCTTCAACAGAATAGGTTAATTATAAAAAGATAAGGCATATTGACTTAAGTCGTCTATCTTATTCTACTTTTATAGTTCCTCTCTTTTCTTGTCACCTCATAAGTGGTGTGTTGGTTGTTGGTGTTGCAGATTTTTCAATGGCTTAATTGGGGATAAACAAGAAGAGTATGGATTCTAAATCACTGACACGTTTGATGAAGATCAAAATACCACATATTGATAATTCTGCTTTATTAGCAAGAAGCTCAAAAGTTTTGATGGGTCGATGTTTAAAATTACTATTCCAAAATGTAGATACTTTCATTTTTATGATACCTCAGTTCTGGAATTTAGTGGGACATGTCAGTGGTCTCAACCTAGGCAATAGAAAATTCCAATTCGAGTTTAATTCAGAAGCAGATCTTGCAAGTGTTTTGAACTACAGTTCGGTTAATTTTGATGGATGGATGATCTCATATGCTCCTTGGAAGGCAATGGCAGACGCAGACTATCCAAACACAATTCGTTTCTGGATAAGAATCACATGGATCCCATTCGAATATAGAGTGGAAGAGGTGTATCGGTTGGTTCTATCCTCAGGATTGAGGTTTCAAAGGGTCAGGTACTCATAGAACTTCCTTGCTCAAAACCATTAATATTTTCATCGATCTTAGAATTCGAGGAAAGAAGGGAATCTAAAATTATGTTGGAATACAAGAGAGTAGTAGGATTTTGTCCTCTCTATTACATGATGACACATGATGTCAATTCCTGTTATAAATCCAAACAAGAGAGTAAAGAGATGGGGGTAGATAACAAGGAAAATGAGAATTAATGAGAAAAATAAGAGTTTTAAAGGGGCAGTAATCGGGGGTAAAAAGAACTCTGGTGCTTTCTGCTAGGACTCTGGCTATAAGAGAGAAGAACGAGGGTGTTAAAAAGGGACGTGGGATTCCACAACATAAGCCTCTACTAGATGAGAATGATAAGGTAATTCTCAAACTGGTATATTTGTCTTTTGTTTATTGTAATTCCTTGAGCACACTTTTCCTGAATGTTGTTCAGGTAATCGGAGAAGAGGTGGCTAAAGAAACTTTGTCTTCTAAGAAGGTGAGACGCCCACTCTTTCACGAAGAAACCAGAGGGATAAAAGAAAACTCAAAGACGGCTTTGATGGCAGTGGATCTATCACCCGAGGATCCGACATTGGATTCCGTCTTGGAATCTATAGAGATAGATGTGGGACAGAGTAACTTGAAAACAACACATATGGCTGCAATGCAGAATGGGGTGGATATTGGCAGTAGGGTAGAGATGTTGGGTGCAGATTCTGGTCAAATGGAGGACTCGGTGCTAGATGCAATTGCTTTCGAGGCAATAATGCATAGCAGACATAACCTAACAGAGGCACAAATGGCTCAGATCCATGATGAATTTGTGGCTAAATTGCAGAACTGCAAGGAGGCACGACTCACTAAACCAGCTCATGGGCCTGGCAAACCCACGTCTCGGGGTTCGACTCCCCTCCAAGGTGTGTGCACAAGGAAAATGTCAATGCTTGGGAAAATGTCACCTCGCAAGACACCTAGGAATTCTAAGCCTAAGGAGGGCAAGACAAAGGACCAAGATAAATGCTCAATAAAGTTTTAAGTTTGTGATTTTTCAGATTTTATGTTGGAATTGTGAGGGTATTGGAAATAAGATTTCAATAAGTTATCTTAGAGATATTTGGAAAACTTTTAAACCTGAATTTTTATTTCTATTAGAAACTAAAAATAATTTTCAATTTTTGGAAAACATACAATTGCATATAGGGTTGAGGTGCAAGTGGTGGTTTAGCTTTATTCTATTCAGATAATTATAATGTTATCATATATTATAAAGATATGAGTATGATAGACATATCATTAGATCTTCTTGGGGTTCGAGCATACATTACATTTTTATATGGCGAACCAGTTCAAGCTAAAAGATCTTATGTATGGGAACGCCTAACAAGAATGAGAATTATTAGAACAAGTCCTTGGTTAATTAGTTGAGAGTTTAACGAGCTTTCCGGAAATCATGAACAGCAAGGAGGGATCTCAAGGAATATGAACTCGTTTATGGATTTTAATCAAATGATCAGAGATTGTAGACTTGTAGATTTCCCAAAGCGAGGGAATTCATGGTCTTGGCGAGGTGTAAGAAATACCGGCATAGTTTGGTATGTTCTTGATAAAGGTTATGGTAATGGAGATTGGCACGAGTTATTACCAAAATCCAAAATTCAATACTTGGAAATGAAATGATCGGATCATCGACCAATTATAAGGTGATTCCAGGATCATTCACATAGACCTAATAATAAACAATTCTGTTTTGAAAAACGCTGGATATGAAAAGTTGGGTTTAAAGATTTAGTTGAAAAAAGTTGGAGAGGGATCCACAATTTTCGGAATGTGTCACTGGCAGAGAAAATTAGACGATGTCGATGGGAAATTTCTCATTGACAGAGCAAAAACCTACAGTCCGGACACCAAAAAATTATGGAGCTCAAGAAGATTGTAGAGGATTATAATACGGTAAGCAGAAGTGTATTATATGAAGCAAATGCAAAACTTCAGCAAGCATATGTTGAGGAGGCATATTGGAAACAAAAAAGTAGAAGTAAGTTGTTACAGGAGGGTGATGAGAATACCAAATTCTTTCATGTTCTCACAAAACAACGTAGAGTATGTAACAGAATAATTGGACTAATGAATGGAAGGGGTAATTTGGTTTCAAAGGAGGAGGAAAATTTAAATGAAGCATCGTCCTACTTCTCTAAACTATTCTCCAGTAATTGCTCTCTTAATGTCCATGTGGAGGAAATAGAGACGAAAATTACAGACTTAGAAACTTGGGAGGAATGAGGACGTAGTTAGGCCTTCCGGAAAAGATTGGCGGTTATAAAGCGAAAGTCTTCGCATTTGTTGGGGATAGATTATACGCAAGAATAGCAAATTGTTCTTCACAGTAACTTTCTAAGGTAGGAAAGGAAATCTTGATCAAATCGGTTCTTACGGCATTGCCAACTTATGTCATGTCTTGTTATAGGTTACCTAAGGCAGTGTTGATGAAAGTGAATTCGGCCATAGCAAAATTCTGGAGGGAAAATTCGTAAACATCTTGAGGAATACATTGGAAAAGGGCAGGTTTTATGTAAATCGAAGTCCGAAGTAGGGCTGAGGTTTCGAATTTTAGAGGATTTTAATACGGCTCCCCTGGCTAAACAAATATGGCGATTGTTGAGTTCCCGAATTTTGGCTAAATTGTTAAAGGGGAGATATTAGAAAGATCAGTATCTGAAGTCAACAATACTAAAAACATCACCATCATTTGGATGGCGAAGTATTGTTTCCGTCGGATCCCTGATCTCCAAAGGTACCATTCGAAAGATAGGAGATGGTAAGGAGATCAAGGTGTGGAAGGACCCATGGATTTCGAATAAATACTCCACGACGAGTGTACTGTTCGGATCTTTACTTATTTTTGAATATGAAGGTAGATAAATTCATTGATCAAAGATCCGATACGTGGAATGAAATTCTAGTTCATCACTTTTTGATCCAAGAGACGCTAACATGATCTTGGCTATACCTATCCCGACAAGAAAGCGTCTAGATTACTGGGGATGGCATTATACAAAGACGGGGCGATATTCAGTCAAGTCTGATTATAAATTGATAGAACTTTGTTCGGGGTTCGAAAAGACACATATGGGTCCGTCCTTTGTGGCCTCATATAGCATAATTTGGCAATTAAATTTTCCAAATAAAACTAAATATTTTATTTGGCAAACTTTATCACGATGTATTGCGGTATATCAGAACCTAGTCCAACGCGTTCTTGGTAATGATTCTCGATGTCCATGTTGTGGCGTGGAAAATGAAACTATAAATCATGTCTTATTTGAATGTCCACCAGCAGTTCAAGTTTGGGCTCTATCTACCTTACCTTCTGCACTGGGGGTGTTCCCTGGAAATTCAATATGGTGCAATCTCGATTATATTCGTTGGAGAATTTCGAGCCAAGTCGACACAGACATGTTTCTATGGATTATTTGGCACATTTGCAAAGCAAAGAATTTTTTTGTTTTTCGAACAAAGATTTAGATTCTCCCTTAATTCTGAATAAAGCATAAATAGATTATAAAGAATGGTCGGAGGCCAAAAAAGACCTTACGAATCTAAGTGACCATGCAAGGTCTAAGCCTGACTTCTTCAAGTCAGCATCGATATTCCCTACCACAACTGATCTAAGTTTCACAGGATATAAATGTCTTGTGGACACTGACCAACATACGGGTTTAGGTTGGATTTGTTTTCCAGATTTAGTGGATGGAGTAATTTTGGGAGCGAAATGAAGTCATCTGAGTCTTTCAGTCCTACATGCAGAGGTGGAAGCAGTTATCCGGGCAATGAGATCACTACTAGAGTTTCAAATCACGGAGGTGGAGGTCTCGACAGATTGTGAGACGCTGCTGCAAATCTTTGAGCGTCTGGAGGAGTGTTCGGCTTTTCTTCCTTACCTGGAGGAGTATTTGCGGTTAAATTCTTCATTTACTTTATGCTCATTATCTGTCGTCAGCTCAATGAATTGGGTTGTAAGGTCTCTGATACAGTTTTGAATCTAGTATAATATGTCGATAAAAAAAAAATTAAAAATGTTTAATACGGGCATGAGTTTAGTTTAGTAATTAAATTATTCGAACCAAAACTAATATGATATTCAGTTTAAACACCTTTTATATGGATGTAGATTTTTAAATTATGATCAAAATATAGAATTGAAAATTTAGGGATTTCTTAATAAAAATATAAAAGTGAGGTGATAATTTTGGATTTTTCTAGTTCAGTTTAGTTTTTGTTTTTAGTTTTTTTTTTTAATGTGTATATTTATGAATATTGTTATAGTTCGCATATGAAAACAGATATATTGATCCTTTTGATTGAATATACCATTTTTTGGTTTAATCTAGCCTGTATTAATTAGACATATCATAAGTTTAGGTAGTAAATTGGAACTTTTAATGTGTTTGTATATGTTTTATGCATGGTGCTATAATTCCTATATAAAACCAAATAGTTCAGACTGAAAAAGTATATTCTTTACTTCAAAATCTTTTCTTTTTGTATTAATGTCATTCCGAACTCAATAACTTAAAATTAAGAACAAAAGTTACATCGCAAAGGAAACAAGAGCGCAATAAACACGAACGTGTAGGACTGAAAAGAGTTTATGCAAAAGTTCATGAGAGAATTGATTATAAGAGATTTGACTCTTTTAAGTTTCAAGCAAATTATTGACTACCATTTGAAGAAATTGTAGTGAGAACATCAGTCACCGAAGCCATCACACTCAGTGCTGCCTTCAATACGTCTTGAGAACATCCTGGTTTCACTATCGTCCTCACCTGATCGACCCCAAAAACATGAAATTATATTCGGAGGATATGATTCTGATAGTTATGAAAATTGCCAAAGAAAGAAGTTTTTTTGTTTGTTTTTACCTGGTCTAGATATTCCTGCAACTTCTTGATACGTCCCATATAATCTTGATCTTCAACACAGAGACTCACTGCTTTAGCATCAGCACCAGGACCATCATACTGAAGCGGTCCTGGGTTTCTGTATAGATCTTCCAACAAGAATTTTTGTGCGTTTTGTCTCAAAAGGCTACAACAAAAAGAACATTAACATTCAAACATATTGATAAACTTGAAGCGACGTCAGGATTACGTAAGTGCGTTCATTTTCTTAGTAATGCCTGTTTCTTACTCGTATGCTTTGCCTTTCAAATCCACCATAGCTGGATGAATTGCAGGTCTACCAATTGATATTGAAGTAGAAGTAGCATTCTGAGACCAATGCTTCACCGTCATCATCGCCTAAAAAGATTACACCAGATTAAAGAACGAACCTGTTTTAATGCCACTTTTAAAAGCAGAAAAAGAAAAAAAAAGAAAAAAAAAAAGACAACTCAACTGTAAGAGGTGCAGCACCACATTTCCACTTGTTCACAGGACTTTTCAGGTTGGTTACAGTTGCCATGTAACCGTTCAAACCAGCTGCAAGGATGTGGTGACATATATGTCCAAGTACCTGCAACATTTTGCAATTCATTAGCCTGATTCTTGATCCATATGGTTAGGTTGCATTGGTTATTGTAATGCAGGTAGTGGTGACTTACGTAGGCATAATCACAATCGAATTTCGATGGAAGAGATCCACGAGCTTGGTAACCAAAGAAGTGACATATTGCATTGAATTTCTTCCCCTTGTATGTCCCCTCTTTCTGTCAAGTTCAAATATTTAATTTCACAGCCAAAATGTTTCTTGATGCAAATAATGACTCCGGTATCTAGATAATAGTATTGGGAAAATATAGCAATCATTGAAACATGGAGCATACCAAGCGTTTGTTCATTTCAGTCTCCACGAGATACGCTAGAAGTTTCTCTGTCTCAATCTAGCGTAGAAACCAAAACGAGCATTTAGGATTCCGAAAATTTTATACAACATATTGACTACAACGTTTTTTGTTTCTTCTTACCTGGGATAGCTGAGCAGAATCATCAGACTCAGGATGAAGAAGTAGCTGCGGCAGCAAAGATGACCATCTTGTAAGCATACATAATCGTTTGCTTTGGAGGAAAACAAAGAAAAGTCTCATGCCAAAGAATTTGAACCTGTCTCTTAATGAATGGAGGAAGAAATTCAAACAAAGCAGATGACCACGGTGAGAGCTGCGTAGAAATCTTATCAGCAGCTACACCCTGCCTAAGAAGACCGTGAATTTCCTGCATCACAAAAATGTCAGCTTAGACACCCGATATATACTAAATTGTACATCGGTGTACAAGGAAGACGGAAAATAGCTTCAAATGATAGATGCATATTTTTACAAGTATCGAATCGTTACCTTTAACAGAGCGTAGACTTCAGGAATACTCTCTATGATCCCTTCGGGAATGAGGATGACTCCATGATTCTTGTCTGTTGCAAATAAATGGCATAGCACAAGATCAAGTTAACAGTGAAATAGATGACTGCATCAATTTTATAGTGTTTTTAATGAGACCTTGTCCTGCTCTTGCTTGAACAGCATCACAGATCTGTTTTGCAATATCAAAAATAGTAAGC
>JAKUCM010007931.1:0-14367 GCA_023374145.1 Lepidium sativum
ATGAGAAGTTATCTTAACTTAACCTCTTTCAAACATTTACACAAACACCTTGTGGGTGGGAAACACCAAACAATCAGATTTCAATTTATCAAAGAGAAATAAGCATTAAGCACACTTAAACTGAAAAGATTTAAGCCTAATCAACCCTAAACAAGTCTGGAAATCCCTAGATCTACCCTAATATCACCATCTCCTCAAGAACCCTTAATGGATCTACTCAAAATTCATGACGAAGAACATAAACCGAGAAATATAAATCATTAACATCAAAAGATAGATCAGGAACAGATGAACAACAATGATTGAAGACAGAAAATCAAATAACCAAAATATCAACAAGGATCTAAGATCAAAGAAGAGAAATTACAAGAGAAAAGTTGAAAAGTCTTTTTGATTAAGAGAACGCTTAAAAACATGGGGTCCTTTTGCCTAATTACATTAATGAGGTATTTATACTTCTTTTTACAAAAAACCCTAAAAAGTCAACTCTGGAAAAAGTCAACATTTTTGTGGGCGAAAAAACCGCTCGACCAAGTGATGGTCGAGCGTGTCGGTCGAGCGTCAGTAAATCCAGCCAAATCTTCTAGATCACGTCCTGAACTTCAACTCTAGACCGATTGATTTATCAATGGGTCTTCTTGTAATCCAAAATCCTCCATAATAAGCTCTTGAAGTACCTAAAATCCACCCTTATGCAGTGTATGCAATGCCCAATACCAAATATGCATAATAGACGTAAAAGGCCCTAAAACAATGATAATACTGCAAATGTGAATGCAAATGTGCTAGGTAATGCCCCTAAGATATGCTAAAATGCAGACACGTCACTTGGCGAGTAATAGCTCCCTCAAGGCATGACAATGGGAGGTTGCATGACCAGGTCGTTTGTGGTATGCGCAGTAAGACTGTTTATCATCTATGGAAGGGTCCTCGTACCATTTGTTTGCTGGGACCCAATTTCTTTTTGGCCTATCCTCGGCGGGCTCATTGACCGCGTAGGCCGAGGCGCGCTACCCTTTATCACTCTTGTATCCCCGACCGTAGTGTTGACAGGGCTCGCGAGACTTTTCCCGTGCGACGTCTTTGGGCGCGTCCTTCTGCGTCGGGGCTCTACTATTGTATCTCTTTTGCTTGGCCGCCCTTTCTTCCTTGATCTTAGCATAGACAGTGCCTCGATGTAAGGCGTCGTCTAAGGAGAGTGGTCTTCGCAGCATGAAGTTGGCTATGAGCACAAAGTCGTAATAAAGGGTTGCTTTGAGCATTTCGATCCCGGGGTCATCAGTGATTGTCATTCTTGATGTTTTTCCCTGAACCATCCGAGAAACAAGCGGGAGTGGTTCTTTAAGTCCTTGCACTACGGTCTGGAGGTTGGCTGTCGAAGTGCTTCTTTCAATAAACACTGAATAGTGGCTGCGAGTTGCTGGAAGTTGTCGATGAAATATTGGTCAAGTTTCAAGAACCATTCGAGTGTGGTATCAGACAGGTTCTCGACGAACATCTGACAATATCCTACATATTTCTCTTCTGGGAGAAAGCGAGTTCGCCCCATGGCGACATAGAACGCCCTCAGGAACATTTTGGGGTCGGACCTTCCATCAAAGATGGGACATTTGACTTTCACATCGGGGAAAAATTGAGTGCTAGAAAGTCGCCAAGTGAAAGGCGTGTTTGCGACTCAGACAGTATGAGGGCGATTTCTGGCGCTGAGCTCTGAGATCGGTATAACTGAGCTGCCATGGCGCATACTTCATTTCACAGCGCACGTATCTTCGCTTCTCTAGGGTCCTCCTTCCTTGATGGTGAGGCCGGCGTGTCTACTTTAGTTTTGGCCCGCCATGGCTCGGTGGGTTCGTTGGATGGCCCTCGCTGGAGAAGAGGTGGAGACCGATCTGTGGTCGGGCCGAGCTCAGGGCGTAGGTGGGTCAGTATGTTTGCAGATGCTTTGGATCTGTGAGTTTTGCCCCATGCGCTCTATCATGGCCAAGAATGAGTCAGCTCGACGATTGGCCTCATCTGCTGAGAGGACTTTTTCCATGCCAACCCGAGGGGGGTGGTCGGCGACGACGTGTGTCGCCGTCTCATCCTCGTCTTCGGCAGGCGCGTATGGGAATTTGGTATGTTGAGCACCTTTTGGCGTTGACGATTGGGGTGACCGATCTTATCGAGGTCGTCTACGGACTGGCGGGTGCTTTTCTTACCGCAGGCGAGATTCAGTTAGTCATTTTTCCACTTATGCGTTGTGAAATTTATGCCCCTCCTTCTAGTGGCAATTTGTTTGTACTAAGTTTCGTACTAAGTCAAAAATAGATAAGAACGAGGTTGGAAAGTGTATCTTATTAAGTGGAAAATGATGATTACAGAAATGGCAAAATCAGATCTTTCACTACAAAATGTTAGAGATTCTCTGCCTTTTTGAGAAAAAATCCAGAATGCCAAATATGGGAAAAATCCTCCATTTTATAGGAGTTTTTGTTGGCTTAGTGGGTTGATAGGTCGGTCGACGAGGCCCAACCAAAATTGCATGGGGCCAGACCCAATAGGTTTTGAATACATTTGATGATGTGACACAGTCCTTGACGTGGCAGAGCTTACGGTGACTTGGCACGCAATCGACGATGTGGCCAATCCTTATTGGCCGTGATTTTGCTGAGTTAACAGTAGCTTCCAGGTGGGCCTATAGGGTATAAACCCACTTCCAACATTAAGGAAGAAGAAGCTAAGATTCCAATCTCACAGAGGCTAGGAGAAGCAACAGAAAGTCAATCCATCATAATGAAGGAAAACAAGGAAAAAGGAGCAAAGCAAGTAAAGCTACGCGAAGAAAACCACGGAGACCACAAAACAAAAAGAAAGTACAAATCAGTCCCCTAATTTTACTAGGGCCAAATTCTAGAAAACGGAATGCTCTACAGATTCAGAACTCACCATGTTCCTTATCCAACACAACTGGATCATTATCTCAAGAAAGGAGAGCATTGACCCCTTCTGGTCAGAGGGAACTTCTCCCTCTTAATGCCCAACCAGGAAATTTGTATCTCCAAACTTAGTCACAGAACCATGGATTTTTGGGATCTCCATAGTCCTGCTCCTTACCTGTGGTGAGCTGGAATTGTCAAGGGCTGGGGAACCGCTTTACAAATCGTCGTGGTTTAAATCTATCCTGACTTTCTGTTCGTCATGGAGACTAGACGACCCACAAATTTTGTGCTCAAAACTCTTCATACTTCGAGATATGAAAATAACTTGATTATTCCACCAGCAGCTAATAACGGAGGAGGCTTAGCACTGTTCTAGAACAAGGAATATAATCAGGAAATTAATAGAGTAGAATCTCACTTCATTGATCCCGAGATTACAGTGAAATCTGATTCCTTCTATACCACCTTTCTATATGAGGAACCATACAAAATAAAACGAGGAGAGTCGTGGAAAAAGATCATTAACCATGTTGGAGAATGAGATAAAGCCTGGTTTATTACCGGTGACTTTAACCCTCTTCACAGATTTCAGATATTTTTTGGTAGAAGACGATATGTTTGATTTGCAGAACTATGGCAACCCTTTCTCTTTGAAAGGTCAACACCACAACCACTTGGTTAATTGCAGACAAGATCACGCAGTGGCAAATGTGTTGGTCGAGTAATTCAGTTATTAAGGTTAAAAGACACAATGTTAGATTAAGAAACACAAACATTCATAGTCATAAGTCATCATGTAAAGAGACACAACCCTTCTCATATTCATACCTGTACAAGTTGTGTTGTAGTATTTAAAACGTTGCTGTGTGTAATAATATATACAAGTTTGGTGTGTTTAATAAGTTATAACAGAGATCGATTGAACAAAAACACTTTTGTTCTGTTATTTGTGAATACTCTGTTTTAACCAACATGGTATCAGAGTTTTATTGATTAAAGGACAATTCAAAGCAAAAACAAAAAGAGAGAACAATGACAGAATTAACAACACAACAGACTATTCCCATTTTCGATGGAGAAAAATATGATTTATGGCTAATCAAAATGAAGACCATTTTCAAAATTCAAAAATTGTGGGAAGTTGTTGAAAACGGATTATCAACGAAACCAACAGAGGAGGAACAAACTCCTGAAACTCGGCGAATGAAGAACATATGGGAGGAAGAATCTTCGAAAGATCTTACAGCTTTGCAAATTTTGCAAACATCTGTAACCAACAAAATCTTCTCTCGTATTGCTCCAGACACGACATCGAAGGGGGCATGGGATGCCTTAAAATCTGAGTTTCAAGGATCTGCGCAAGTACGCTCCATAAATCTGCAGTCAATATGCGGAGAATATGAGAATTTGAGAATGAATGATGGTGATAGTATCAAAATATTCACAGACAAACTGATAGATTTTGGAAATCTATTACGTGTTCATGGAGATGAGAAAACTGACTACCATCTTGTTTAAAAAATACTAATCTCTCTTCCTGAGAGATTTGATAGTATTGTCTCAGTTATGGAGCAAACGAAGAACTTGGAAGAATTATCCGTTACAGAGTTAATTGGTACACTCAAAGCACATGAAAGACGAGTAATATCACGACATGAAAATGTTGTTGAAGGAGCATTTCAAGTTAGATCAAGAGGAGGAAATTCTGGTGAGACTGAGACTGGCAAGAACAAGGGAAAGAAGTGGTGTAAGGTCTGTAAAAAGAACAATCACACTGAATCGGAATGCTGGAAAAAGTCAAAGAAAGACTATGGTAAAAATACAAAAAGAAACAGGAAGTGTTTCAACTGCAACAAAGTTGGACATTATGCAAGAGAATGTTGATCAAAGAAGATTGAGAAAGCAAACGTGAGTCTCGAAGATGAAGACTCAGACGAGCATATGTTGTTTAGTGCAACAGAGAAAAATTGCACAGAAATGAAAAAATGATGTATGGCTGATTAACAGTGGATGCACAAATCACATGGCAAAAGAAGCAATATACTTCACAAGACTTGACAAGAGAGTGAATGTTCCGATTTAAGTAGTTGTTATGACTGCAGGGAAAGGAGATATTGCAGTCTCCACAGACAAAGGAAAAATGGTAATAAAAGATTTGTTTTTGGTACCAGAACTAGAGAAAAATCTTCTCAGTGTACCGCAAATCATTTTAAATGGTTATGGTGTCTTGTTTGAAAACAAGAACTGCATAATTATGGATCCTAAGGGGAGGAAAATTATGGAAGTATAGATGAAACACAAGAGTTTTCCTGTCATGTGGTCCTCCACACGAGAACAAGCATTGATCACTCATGAAGTAAGTCACAATGAGTTATGGCACAGAATATTCGGTCATGCAAATGATTTAAGGATCGAGAAATTGCAGAAGAAACAAATGGTAATCAGATTACCAAAGTTTCAAGTCAAGAAAGAGATGTGTTCAGCCTGTAATCTTGGAAAGCAAACAAGAACATCATTTCCAAAACATTCTCAAACGAAGACACAAGAGAAACTAGAGATAGTTCACTCAGATGTTTGTGGATCAATGCAAACTCCTTCACTTGATGAGAGTCTATACTTTCTACTGTTTTTAGATGATTATACTCACATGTGCTGGGTATACTTTATCAAAAACAAGTCTGAAGTATTCTCATCATTTAAAAACTTCAAGACAATGGTGGAAACACAATCAAATTGTAAAGTGAAGAAGCTTCGATCAGACAATGGAGGAGAATTCACATCAAATGAGATTAACAAATTCTGTCAAGATTTTGGAATTGAGAAGCAACTCACAATGCCGTATTCCCCTCAACAGAATGGAACAGTAGAACGGAAGAATCGATCACTTGTAGAAATGGCACAAACTCTGCTTGCTGATCACAAACTACCACAGAAATTTTGGGCTGAAGTAGTGTACACATCTGCATATATACAAAATCGTCTACCAACAAAAGCGATAGAAGATGATTCAACACCGTTTGAAAAATGGAATGGCCATAAACCAAATGTCAGTCACTTGAAGGTATTTGGCAGTTTATGTTTTATTCATATACCAAAAGAAAGAAGAAGGAAGCTAGATGAGAAAGCAAAAAGAGGAATCTTCATTGGTTACAGTAACCAATCAAAAGGATATCGAGTTTTCTGTTTGGAAAGTGAATAAGTTGAGATATCAAGGGACATAATCTTTGAAGAGAATAAGAGGTGGGATTGGAACAAAGGAGAAGAAGTGAAGAAAAATGTTCTTCTGTCAGTATCTGATCCTCATGTTCAAGTAGATCAACTTCAAGAGGTATCTACTCCTGCTTACATTCAATCTAACACCTTTGTTCAGATGGAAGAGGAAGACTCATCCGAACCACCAAGGAAGTACAAATCCTTGAGAGAAATAATGCAAGTGGAACCCAGAGTAGAGCCAAGTGAAACAGAACAGTTGGAAACCTGTTTTCTTGTGACTGAAGAACCAAGTTCATATGATGATGCGTGTGAAATCAAAGAATGGCGAGACGCCATGGAGGAGGAAATTGATATGATAGAGAAAAATCGAACTTGGTTGCTGGTTGATAAGCCAAAGAACAAGAACATCATCGATGTCAAGTGGTCTTGCCGCTTCAAGACAGATTCAAATGGAAATCTAAGCAAGTATAAAGCAAGGTTAGTTGCAAGAGGTTTCTCACAAGAGTATGGAACCGATTATCTTGAAACTTTTGCTCTTGTTTCAAGGCATGACACTATAAGAGTCATTCTTGCTCTTGCTGCACAAAGAAGATGGAGGCTTTATCAAATGGACATTAAGTCGGCTTTCTTAAATGGAGAGCTTGAAGAAGAGATTTATGTCTCTCAACCACCCGGATATAAAGTTGAAGGAGAAGAAGATAAAGTACTGAAACTGAAAAAGGCACTTTATGGCTTGAAACAAGCTCCTCGGACTTGGTATGAAAGAATTGATTCTTACTTTCTTCAACATAACTTTCATAGAAGTGACAATGATGCAGCCTTATATATAAAGAAAAGAAGCAAAGAGATTCTGGTCGTAAGTCTTTATGTTGACGATCTAGTAATCACCGGAAATAATCCTCAACTCATTGAAGATTTCAAAAGAGATATGAAGATGGAGTTCGAGATGACAGATTTGGGTTTGTTAAATCACTTTCTTGGTATGGAGATAATTCAGGATGAAAAAGGAGTCTTCTTGACACAAGAGAAATATGCTTGCAAACTTCTCAAAAGGTCTGGTATGAGAGAATGTAAGAGTGTAACCACTCCGCTTACATCAAAAGGCAAGGACAATACAGACGTTGATCAAGAATACGATGAACCAACAAAGTATCGAAGTATAGTTGGAGGCCTGCTCTACTTATGTTCATCAAGACCAAATTTGATGTTTGAAACTTCATATCTTTCACGTTACATGTCAAAGCCATTCGAAAAACATTACCAAGAGGCGAAAAGAGTCTTAAGATATGTAAAAGGCACATCAAGTTTTGGAGTCCAATTCACTAGCATCAACAATCCAGAGTTATGTGGTTACTCGGACAGTGATTGGGGCGGTTCAAATGAAGACAAAAAGAGTACAGCTGTTTATGTGTTTACTCTTGGTTCTGCAGTGTTTAGTTGGCATTCAAGTAAGCAAAAAACAGTAGCTCAATCTACCGCAGAAGCAGAATATATAGCAGTATGTGCGGCAGCAAATCAAGCGATTTGGTTGCAAAGGCTTTTAGAAGAAATTGATTTTGATTCTCAAAGTGGTGTCCCGATCTACTGTGACAACAAATCAGCTATTGCGATTGGGAAAAATCCAGTACAGCATCGAAGGACAAAACATATTGAAATCAAATATCATTTTATGCGTGAAGCAGAGAACAAGGGACTCATTCAGCTCAAGTATTGCAGAGGAGAGGTTCAAATTGCTGACATTCTCACCAAAGCTTTGAACAAATCGCGATTTGAAGAATTAAGGGAAGACCTTGGCGTGAGACCAAAACTGAATTAAGGAGGAGTGTTGGTCGAGTAATTCAGTTATTAAGGTTAAGAGACACAATGTTAGATTAAGAAACACAACCCTTCTCATATTCATACATGTACAAGTTGTGCTTTAGTATTTAAAACGTTGCTGTGTGTAATAATATATACAAGTTTGGTGTGTTTAATAAGTTTAACAGAGATCGATAGAACAAAAACACTTTTGTAATGTTATTTGTGAATACTCTGTTTTAACCAACAAAATGGAACATGTCATGAACAATTCCGAAAAGCCAAAAGGAAGTACCTCCGTTTTTGTGGCTCTGATCACCCTCTAATTATGGTATTCTCTAACGTGAAACCAAGGCAGAAAGGTTTATTTCTCTTGACAGAAGCCTAAGTCATAACAAAGAAATCCAAACCCTCATAAAGAAAATCTGGATGGCAAAGGAAAATACTTTAGTGGGTAGGAAACTAGCAGCTTGTCATATAGCTATAATCAAATGGAGAAAAGACAAAAGAAAAAATAATGAGAAGAAACTCCAAGAAAACCTCCAGTTATTAGATGCAGCCATGAGTAACCCACTAAACTCTCTAGATGAAATCGAGAAACTGAATAAGGAACTCTAAAATGCTTACAAAGAAGAAGAAGAGTATTGGCAGCAAAGGAGTCGGGTTTTATGGCTAAATCAGGGCAAGAAAAATACAGGGTTTTACCATGCAGTCACTAGAGGTAGAAGAGCAATAAATAGATTTTCTTTCATAGAAAATGAGTTAGGACAAAACTTCTATAAAGAGGAGCAAATCATTGATGTTATCTCCCACTACTATAATAAGTTATTTATCTCACTACGATGCAACGCAGAGAGAATAATCAAGAAGGCTCTGGAAAACCGAGTGTCTGATTTCATTAATGAGACTCTGACTTCAGCCCCTACTGATGAGGAAATAAGAGAGGCTGTTTTCGCTATCCACCCGGGGAAATCCCTTGGCGCAGACGGGTTCTCCTCGGGTTTTTTCCAAGCAAACTTGCTGCACATAAGAAAAGAAGTATGTGAGGAAGTTAGACACATCTTTAAATCTGGTTGTATGCCACTCAGATACATATAATTCCAAAGAAAGAAAAATCGAAAATAGTTGTTGATTATCAGACAATAGCATTATGCAATGTTCGCTACAAGATAATCTCAAAAGTTCTCACAAGAAGATTACACTCTACCATACCTAGTCTAATCTCAGAAAACCAGTATGCGTTTGTGTCCGGAAGAGCTGTTCAAGTTAACATTCCTATAACTCATGAATCCCTACACTACCTTAAGCACTCCCAAGCAAAAAAGAGTTTGTTATGGTCAAACCGATATGAGCAAAGCCTATGATCAGCTAGAGTGGACATTCATAGAAGCGGTACTAAAACAGTTTAATTTTCATGCAAAATTGAATTAGATGGATAATTTTACGTGTCACGATGGTTTCTTATCCATTCTTACAAAGTGGAACAACAAAAGGAGAAGTCCAATCACGAAGAGGAATAAGTCAAGGGTACCCTCTTTCCCCTTTCCTTTTCATTCGCTGTAGTGAAGTGCTTTCTTTCATTTATGCTATAAAGCAAATGTAGATGGTACCTTGTCGGGTTTAAGAGTGGCAAAAGCAAGCCCGTGCATCAACCACCTCCTTTTTGCGATGACACTATGTTTTTCTGTAGATACGGCAGCAGAAGTTGTTAGAAATTGCAAGAAATATTCAAAAAATATGAAGAGGTTTGAGGCCAAATGATCAACAAGCAAAAAAATCAGAAATCACCTTTGCCTCTAAAATGCCTCAGGTTACCCGAGACAAGGTGAAAATGCTGATGGGATTATCGAACAAAGGCCGCAATAGGAAATACTTAGGATTACCTGAACTGTTTAGAAAGAAAAAGAAAGATATATTCAACTGCATTGTCGAAAGAATCAGACGAAAAGTTGCTAGGTTGTCAACAAAAAGACTCTCACAAGCTGGTAAGCTTATCATGTTAAAGTCGATTTTGAGCGCAATACCTTCCTATTCGATTAGTTGTTTCCACGTCCCAGCAAGTCTGATTTTGAGAATCAAATCTCCTATCACCCGGTTCAGGTGGGACTCAACACCTGACAGGAAAAGCTCATGTTGGGTGTCATGTAAAAATCTTACAAAGAAGAAAAAAAATGGAGGCTTAGGCTTTAGGAAAATTAAAATCAATATAGCCCTCCTGGAAAAAGTTGGATAGCAATTACCGCAGAATCCACAAGTCTTTATGCCCGTGTAGTTCTGGGGAAATATTCCCCAAACTCTAACTTCATCGACTGTGAGCTGATCCAAGAACATCTGGGCAAAGCCATTTGCAACGGCAAATCAACTTCTCTGTGGAACGAAACATGGCTGACAATAGTGAGTTCTGCTATTTCAGTTGGTCCACCCAACTACAACCAACAACACTTAATGGTTAATGATCTTTTTAAAGATAATTCCGCGATTTGGAATAACGGAAACATAAGAGATTTGTTTCCAGACCTAGAAGAGACTATCTTGCTCATTAAACCTAGTGCTCATGGTGTAAAAGACAAGACTGTTTGGTTTCCTAAAACGAACGAAAACTACTCAGTAAAATCAGGGTATCACGTCTGCGTAAAGACTCAAGCCAGGCAAGGACCTTTGACCAGCAACTACAAAACTTTCTCCTGGAACAAACAGATCTGGCCAGCTCACTTATCTCCTAAACTAAAGCTATTTCTCTGGAAAATAGTCAACAGAGCATTACCTATAGGAGAAACACTTTACCACATGTCGATCAGTGAATCAACCAGGTGCAAAAGATGCGGAGAACCTGAAACTATCGACCATCTCCTTTTCAATTGTACATATGCTCGGGACGTGTGGAATTTGATCCCGCTAAAGACACCTCTAAAGTTTCCAATCTCAATCTCATTTGAGGCTGTCTTAGAACAGAGTAAAACTTTCGTGTGCCTACCTCCCACTGTGATAGGGGAAGGAACTATTTTCCCGTGGGTGTGTTGGGCTTTATGGATAGCGAGAAACAAACTCACCTTTGAGAACCACAAGATCTCCCCTATAGAGTCATCAATGAAGGCCATTACAGAAGCTAAAGAGTGGACTGCAGCCCAACGAGATTTCAAAGAAGAAGAAACGCAATCCAGATCTAATGTGGTTACCTTGAAGCACTATTGGGAAAGTAAACTTTATACATATGCTTCTTGGGAATCGAATTCACTCAAAGCTAGACTAGGATGGTGCTTTACAAACAGATTCGAAATGGAAGAATATAGAGGAGAAGCAACACGTTCCTATGTCAAATACCCCCTGTCGGCGGAAGCTCTGGCTCTTCTAGCCGGACTTTATCATGCCAAAGAAAAAGGACTTCAAGATTTAATAGTGTGCTCAGATGCATTGTAATTAATTAAGGATATACATTCAGTACAAAAGGTCACCAACATCTAGGGTGTTTTATCGGATATTGACAAAGTGGCACAATCCTTTAATTCTACCTCCTTTACACATGTTAAGAGGCTCTATAACTCTACAGCAGATTCAATAGCTAAAAAGGTTCATCTTATGCTAAGATTCTTTTATCGATAAAAATTTCGACCAAAAGAAGAAAAAATAAGAAGCAGAAAGTTCAATGTATAGTTCTTTTCTTGTAGTTTTTTCGTACGGATATTCCATCACCCTTTATTTTTATTGTCAAATCGTCATTATAATTAGTAATGCTCACACGGACATGGTCATGTAAAATAAGAATGCATTGCCACGCTCCTTTTGGATTTAAATCTCCATGGAAACTAAATCACAATAGCGTTAAAAAACAAATATTTTTACATGGTTTTTCATGGTTTCGGGATTATTCGGATTATAAATTTCGTTAATCCAAAAATCAGCTAAAAAAAGTCTCTTTGACCTGACTCAGATCTTATAGTGTTCGTTGAACTAGATCAACGATATTGTAAGAAAAAAAATATAATTAGTGACAAGAAAACTCAGAACTCCCTAATGAAATTTCTGACATAAAATAAGCTGTCCGAAATTTTATATCAATTCAAATAGAAAAAGACAAAAATACATGGTGATATTAATTGTCTATATATAACTATAGCACTAGAAGAACTATAAGCAGATTATGATACCAAATCTAGTAAGAAATAGTCACAAAATGAGATTTTCTGACAATTTATGATGCGTTTAGGTTTGTCAGATACACATGGTTGGAAAATTATTTCTAGTAAAAAATGGACGGAAAATTTTGACCAGAAAAAACCGAATATGTTTTCTTTAACTTTAGATTTGACACATAAACATAATTTTGTTGATTTCTATATTTTGAAATCTAACTTAATATAATAATATATAAAAATATATAATTATTTTGATCATTCGGATTGACATGTAAGAATCTCATTGATTTTTAACTTTTGAAACCTAACTTAATATAATATAATTTATTAAAAAATCCAATTTTATATAATTAAATTACAAAACATATATTTTAAAAGATATAAAATATTTTGAAATTCTTAATTTTTGGATTTGACAAATTTAAAAAATTTTGTTTATTACTAAATTTTGAAACCTAAATTAATATAATAGATATAAAAATATAGATAATTTTTGATTGTTGGATCTGAAACGTGGAAAAATCATGTTAATTATTAACTTCTAAAATATAACTTTATATAATTTGATTTGAAATAATTTTATATAACATTCAATTAAAATCATTTTGAAAAACTTAATTTATAAATATATTATATTTTTCAAAACAGATTTAAAATATAATTACTGTTTCTTAGAATCTAAGAAAATTTTGAAGGCATACCCGCGAGTATTGTGCATTGTATACGACGTTGCAAGTGAAACATAACATATCACGAACTCATGTAGCCAAGTCGGAAATTGGTTAGGCGAAGACGCCTTCTTTACCTACATTTGGCATGTGTTATGCAATTGGAAAGATTTGATGTGTATCCATTTGAGAATTTTAAATTATTCTTAATCTAATAGAAAAATGATTTCTATTAAAGCACATGTGAAGTTAAATAATACAAACCAAATGATGATTTTAAATAATTATAATAAACATTGTGTAATAATTTTTTGACAGCATTTAAACAGAATATGAGAATGGGTCCAATATTGTTAATGGAAGTCTCGAAAACATTTTTTTCAATGTGCATGACGTCTAGATAATGACGTAGTTGGTGGTTTATCCAGTACGGCAGATCCCAAAATATATTTTTCTTATGCCAATTGTAATATTCTCCAGCATCGTCAATTGGGCAATGACCATTTCCACTGAAATTCTTTGTTTTGTAAATAATCTTGTGTTTTTTTGGTATGGATGATCAAATTGAAGAAATCGCCTATGGCAATCATACAAGAAATTTTTCGTTCGTGCTTAAAAGATCTGTTTTCACCTTAAAATTTATTCTAGAAGACACGTCATATGCTTCAACATCGATAGCTTATAATTGATTCAACTCGTAAATTACTGGGTGTAAAAATATAACTAGTGATCTTTGTGGATGATATGGTCCTAGGACAAGGACAATCAAGAATAAGAACTCATATTTCATACATAGTAACAGTGGTAAATTGTACAGTGTAACAACCACTGACCAACTAGAATATTACCTCTCGTGTTTTCTTAATGGCCTAAACCCATCTATACATAAACTAAGATATACATTCCTGATTTTAGCCGCAAAATCTGGATAAACAGACCGAAAATGTTCACATGCCTTGGCATTTGAAGGGTGTGCAGTCTCCCCCGTATGAATGGTGTTCAACATGCCATATCATTTCACCTGATGTACGCTATGACTCGTACAACCTCTTCAACCTATCTGCCACACGTAAATACCACATCCTCTTGAAAAGCACCTGAGATGTACCACCAGGTTCCTGGAACCAAGGTTTACGACATAACAACATCACAAGGTATATGAATCCGCTCTCCAGTAGATTATACAATTATTGATGCATACATCAATCATCTCATATGGTAATCCAAGTCTGAAAACCAATTTCTCAACTTTAATGAAGAAGTCGGGACAATATTATATCTTGGAAGACTCTTCTTCAGCAATGTAACAAACCAGTTAATACAATTATCTGCTAAATTGTAATTTATCTTGATATTCATCAACTCGGTTACGGTCCCTAGCGGGGATAGTTCATCATTACACCCACTGTACAAAGACTTCTTCCCTCCATCCACCATATCATAAAAAAACAAAACCTTGAATTATTCTCTCTAAATGCATCATTCAACATCTGAAATGTACCAACATTTTTTTCTACCTCTACCATAGATTCCATACCTAAACCATTTTCAGAAATGTTCAGTGGTACTACCAATATTAATTGTACATTCAACTCCATGATGAACATTATATTCCACACCAAAAATCTATATGTTCAC
>JAKUCM010007932.1:0-31178 GCA_023374145.1 Lepidium sativum
GAGAATGGGTAGAAAAGCATGAAATTGATAGAAATGACTTGACAATAATGCTCTCTTCCTTTTCATAAAGTCGAGTAAAAGACATTTTCTACTCATTCTTATTTTCCTTAACTAAGACAATTTTACTATTCCATGGCCAACAAATTCTCGTTATTCCATTAAGGCTAACCAAATATTCACTACAAAAAATCTCAATTACTATGACAATTATATTACGCATCATGAGTATTAGTAAAATTTGTGATATTTTATAACAATTTGTTATGAATTTTATTTGTTACGAATCATTATCATTTTATTTCGTAAAAATTTATAACAAAATTATTACTAAATTTGTTTGTTACAAGTATATTATAATGTTTTTGTTACCAATATACATTTATTATACTTGTATTGTAACTATTTTACAAATTGTCAGAATTTAGTAACAATAACTGTGTATTGTGACGAAATATGTGTTACCGTAACGAAATATTACGTATCAATATAAAAAAAAAATTGTATTGCGTTATAAGTTTATATAAATAAAAATTATACATTTCCTTAATGTACCTTCTACCAATTTGAGCATAAAACCTTGATTTTTTCTAATGAAATTTATTCTGTATACATATATATATATATTATATATACTTTAGTAGTAATAAATTTCAACATGCACATGAATAATAAGCGTGAGTACTATCTGAATATGCAATTTGAGAATACTTTCTTTTATAATGCAAAAAAGAGCATGCAAAATACATATAAAGTACGTAGCTTGTAGACATACACGTTTAACATAAAGGTTATAAAGTATTAAAAAAAAAACAAATTTCTCGAACGTACGTATGCCTTGAACAAATATATGATTTTGTAAATGTGAATGGGCCATGTTCGTACCTAAATGATTGAAATTATATATTAAATAATTTATAAAAATTCATATAAAATTATTAGATAGAGATCGATTGAGCTGGTCTGTGTACTATTTCAAACAATAGCAATATCTTCCGTCAAAAAGAAATCACACACAAAAATCTCAAATAGTACTTTTTAACAAACAAAAAAAATAATTCTCAAATAGTATTGGTTGATTTTATTTTGTTGTCTACTAAATAATTGTGGTTGTTCGAAAACTATTATAATGCTTAATAGACAGCTCACGATTAAGGGTAGATTAGATTAGTGTGGTTCGATTCGTTATCTTACAAAATCAAAAGAATATTCCGGTTTGATCAAATTTTTGTGAGGAAATAAACCGAAATCGGGAATTGTAATGTGACAGCTAGGAGTCTAACGGAATTGGGCATGAACCTTTTGGTTTGGGTTTCACATTTGTCGAGGTGGGACTCAATCTCAATTATGGAGACTATATGTGACTGTTTGTGACACTAGTGGGACCCGAACACAGATAACAAAACAACAAACACTGATTTTTTCTGTATTTGTTCGATGAATCCCCTATATGTCGGCAACAATCATGCACACCAAATCTTTTCTTTGATTTTAGTTACTGTATTTTTGTTACAAACAAAATGAAAGTTTATGGTAAAAAGAAGGAGAGGGCATGCTGAATTTTTGGACACTATTTTTTAAGAAGTTTATGAGAAAGATTTTGACTCTTTGCCGGGACAATATAATTCATAAATAAATTCTTATTTTTCTATATTTTAAAATGGCCAGAAAATATATGTTTATATTTGTGTAGGGTGTTTAAAAGAGAAGGAAAAGGGATACCTATCACATCAATAGGATTATAACCTAAAGATTTAAAGTAAGGATAAAGAATCCTAAAACAAGGAAATCCAGTTTTCAATGTTTGTAACGTTTTGGACTCGTTTTTTACCGGTACCATATGAACATTTTTACACATATATAGGAACAATGACTATAAATAAAAAACATGATGATATTATTAAAAATACTTTACCAGTTTTTTGTGAGTCATTTTATCATTGATTAATCCTTTTGATAAATATTAGATCAATAAAACTAACTTTTTTTTTCTTTTTTAAATTGTTAAGAAACAGGTGATCGATTTAGCTTCATCTGATTTAACTAAATATTAGGTAATAAGTTTAAATTATATTCAGTTTTAGTTAAAAATATAGATTATAGATCGAGTTATTATTGATCCAATAGTTACTTATTTTTTAAAAAAATCTCGAATCTTTAGTGTTACTACGTGGAGCAGATGTGATTTCTTAAAATTAAAGTAATAGGTTTCTTATAAATTTCTAATTATGTGTGTTTATAGGTTTGTGTGTGAGCTATGAAAATAGACAACATCTCCTATAGTGTATTTTTAAAACAGTGACATACTAAAAATAGACAAAAGATCTACGCTGGTTCCCAGTATCAAACTAAACAGATGCTTTCCCACTAGATCTGGGCTTATGTGGCTATGAGTCAGCTAACCTATGCACGAACACACGAAAAGAGAAACGGAGGATCACTACCCAACCAAGACACTTTTAGTAATTCTTTCTATTTTCCCATATCTAAGGGAAAATCCCAATTCGCTAAGGTCAACTCTAATGGAGACGCCAAACTGTATAATTGGTGTCCAAATTGTTCCAATGGAACCCTAAAAATAATGGCAAATTATTTATTTTGGTGTTTTATGAATAGTGTCACACCAAATTTAGTACAATATTATTCATAAAACACTAAAAACTATTATTATTTTATATTATAAAATAATTAAATATAGGGTTTAGTAATAATAATCTTCAATATTTTAACTCGATTTGATGAAATCATTCTAGAATCGAATACAGCCGATTTAAAATCAAACCAAAACACTATTGGTTTTTATATAGGTACAGAAAAATTCATATCAAATTTTTTTTGGAACTTGGTTGAAATCAATCTGGGAAGCCCAAGTGTCTAAAACTAATAGGGTTTTGATTGGAAGTAGTTTTTAAACTGATTTATGGTTTTTTGTTTTTGGAAAAAAACATATTTTAGGCAATCATGATTTTGTAAAAACAGTTTCTCAGAATCTAAAAATAGTTTTTATCGTTGTATATTAACATCAAGTTTTTGTTTTTAAAAAAAAAATCTAAGAAAAACTAGTTTTTAAGAAATTTACATTGATTTTTCCAGAAACCAAAAACCAACTTTTTAGTTTTTGAAGACAAAAACTAAAAATTAAAATCAAAAATCAAAAAAATAAAACCTAAAAACCAAAACCAAAACCCAAAGCATCCATTCATAGCCTAAATATTATAGTTGTAACTAAATAAATTCTTTTTTAATAATGAAATGTTTAAATTTAATAATATAATAATAAAGAAATGTTTAAGTTAAATAATATAATAATAAAGAAAAAATGTTTAAATTTAATAATATAATAATAAATAATATTTTTTCAGTGTAAAATTTGATATTGTGATTGAAAATGAAAAATAAAATAGAATATCAAAATATCAATTTTGGTTTTTTTAATAGTAAATAAGATGTTAAAGTTGGAGATGCTCTAAACCAATCTAACCCAACTTAGTCGAAAAGTTCATAACCACATCATGAATTCGATTCTCGCAAGGACCCACGCACGAGATCAGACCTTAAGAACTTTGGTTAAAAGGCTGAATTCTTTGGCCAACACATTGCAACCAGCAATCACATGTGGGACGGTGCACCGGATAAGTTATTTCTCATCATTACCTTTTAGGTGTTTTTCGAATCCAACATTTACTGTTCAATTATTAGCTATTAGTGATATTTCATTGGCTAATTCGTGGCAATGGAAAAAAGAAGAAGGAAAACTTGATTTTGTACGATATTGAAGCAAGAAGAGCCCATTAAGTTGATCATAAAGGGTCATAACTATACACAATGGAAGCAGTGGAGGTGAATAGTTTTTGAGAGACGGTTCTAGAAAACCGAATCCACATTTCGTTTGGTTCGGTTTGACTAGATATATAGACAAAGAGACGTTAAGACAAAGAGTGAATCAAACTGCAGAGAGATGAGAACAAACTTATTTGACTTGAATTCGAGCTCTGTGAATCTATTATCTGAGACAATATTGGATGTGTTATAGCAGAGATCAATGTGAGCTTAGAGATATAAAAACAAAGGAAAGGATGAAGAAGCAGAATATCTTCTGGATTAGGTAAAAAGAGCAAGACAGATGGAGAAAGAAAAACGACAATAAATTCGAATCACCTGAATGGTTTGTTGGTACCGACATATTAAAATTTGGTAATTACTTTGGTCAAGGGGCAAGAATAATTGGTCAAAATTTGGTTGGTTTGTTTTGGTAGCTATGGATGAAACTCGTAAAAGACATCCCCATACTCCATAAGACAATTCAATAATCCAACAAAAGGAACAAGCTAAGCATCTAAGGAGATACATTAAGACACAACAATCTTATTCCATAATGCAGAACAAGTTTCTCGAGAACTACTGAGTTCTCTACAATGCAAACATATAGCTACTACCAATTTAGCTAGAACCCCATAGAGATAACATTTGACGATTATTTAATCGTTGGTTTTTTAGCTTATCTGCATCAAGTTTGGATAGCTGACATTCAATGTCTGCAGTGAACAAACTCAAATTTATCGAAGAAACCAAGGCTGTTTTTAGAAACTACAAAAAGATTAGAATTCATAGATATGAACATGACATTCAGTTAGTGGATATAAAGAATTGTGGATTTCTTATAAAATTCTTAATTGGGGTCTCGAGAAGAGACTGTTGTTACAGAGCCAGAGCTCTAAATCATGGAACGAATAGACCTAACATTCTAAGTGAGAATACATAATAGCAAACAATAAATTGTCAACCAAGTCAGAGCTCTAAATCATGGAACAAATAGACCTAACTATAAGAAGAAGACATCATCGCATCTTCAAAGGACGGTGTCTGATTCCACATAGCAAATTGATTGAACTGGAGAAGAGGGGTTTGTGTCTGCATCTGCAGAGGTGGAAGTTCAATGTTGTTGTTGCTGCTTCTTAGACCAAATCCTTGTGCCCCAAGTAAATCCGTAGTTAGGTTATCAGGAAGAGGAGGAGTCAATTGGTCAACGTTTGAAACAGAGTCGCCGAGTTGAGAGAAGGTACCGTTATCATGGTTATAGAGAAAAAATGTAAACTTGCTCTGCTGTTGATTCAATGATAGATCTTTCTCGGTACTTGACACATCATTCATCAATGATTCAGTCCATTGTTGATGAGGATCGTTGATTAGCGACTGAGATATATCCGTATTGAAGCCTCCTATCTGGCTCAAATCCTGATCCAGCCTATAATCATCATCATCACTCATAAAACTCATCAGTGAATCAGTCCATTGTTGATGAGGATCGTTGATTAGGGACTGAGATAGATCCGTATTGAAGCCTCCTATCTGGCTCAAATCCTGATCCAGCCTATAATCATCACCACTCATAAAACTCATCAGTGAATCAGTCCATTGTTCACGAGGATCGTTGATTAGCGACGGAGATATTTCCGTAGAGAAGCCTCCTGTCTGGTTCAGATGTTGCTCCGAGCTACACGCATCATTACTCTTATGACTCATCAAAGATTCAATCCATTGTTGATTAGGTTCCTCTGGAGACAATAGATCCGTTGAGAAGCCTCCGGAAGAAACCGCACGACTCTGATCTGGCTCGCTCTGCTTCTCAGGATGGTGTAACCGAAGAAGCGTATCTCGAAAAATCTGTAGACGATTTTCTAAAGAACGCTCCATCTCTAAGACCTTTACAGAGAATTTATTGTCGTCGAGGATCTTCTTACTGAGAAACTGAGAAAGGTTTGTGCTTTTCTTGCGTTTCTCTCTGTCGTTTAATCTGGAATATCTTTCGGCTATGTCTCGGACTTTGGATTTATCCTCGGGCCATGTTTTGAGTTCTCCTTCACGATCGTAGTATATGACACAGACTTCGATATCGCACAGTGTGGAAAGTTCGAAGGCTTTCTTGAACAGGGTTTGTTGTCTCATAGAAAGATTCGAAATCATTTTTGATTTCTTAAAACAGGTTTGATTTGTCGGAGACAATTTGGTTTTCTTCTTTCTCGAAGAAGAATCCATTGTTGTTTACAGACAAAACACGCACAGAATTAGAAAGTTGGAGTTAGAGAGAAGAAAGAGAAGAGAAGAATGTTTTTGGGAACTAGTTGATGGTTTCTGTGTTATATATGTAAACCAATATGATTCGATCCAACGGTATAAAATCTAAATTAGAGTCTTTTATTTTTATGGTTTTGTATTTCCATTTTAGTAAATATCAATCTAACGGTACAATATCTTCTAATCAATTAATGCAGGGATTTGGTTTTAGATAAAACGCAACAAAATTGCAACCTTGTCCTGCTCATTTTCTTTATTTGTTCTTTTTTTTTTTTTTTTTTTTTTTTTTTTTTTTTTTTTTCTCTTTCGATTAATATAAGCCGCATGATTATTAGGAAGCACCTTTGTAGTGCAAAATATTCAGCATCTGCTTGTTCATTTGTTTTCTTTTTGTTAAATGTTTATATATTCATAAAAATACAATCATATTTGTTTATTTTTAGACTACTATTTTGTAATACTCGATTATTCGTGTACACTTCTTATAATTATGGGGAATCATCCTATGTAGTTGGTTACAATTTTGTAGAGATTCTGGCATTTTTATATATTTTTAAAATCATTTATATATAAAGCAAAATTTAAAAAAGTTTTAAGAAGATACTTTCATAATATATTAAAATATTTAGGAATTTTAAGAAAACAAAAAAATCATAAGAACTTTTTCAAAAATAAAAGAAATATATAGTTCATATTCATTTGTGTTAGGTAAATTGTGAAGATCAGTGTATAATATTTATATAAAATATGATTTTATCAGGTTAAAAATACTAACATGATCATTTAAGAAACCAAATAAGTACGTCTGAGAATGAACTACCGTTTTCTACAAGACCTATAAGGTATAATATCTGTTTGATTTACTAATGTTAATTATATTTTTGGATTTACGTATCCATTAAGTTATTTTAAAGTTTTTTTTATAATTTAAGAATTGTTAACTTGTTTGTGCCATCTTCTAAATTTAAGTATGTTTGAATCATTCTACGTGTAGTTTGATTTACTAACTTTAATAATTCACTTGAATTTATACATTAATTAAGTTATGGGGTATAATTTTTCTCATTTAAAAGATTATGATTATTCCCTTGAGTTTACATCCATTGTAAAATAATTTTTTTTAAAATTACATCCGATGTACATGGAAGATTGAGGAGGTGATTGGGAAAGGCTGTAATTACTATAGAAAGCAAAATAATTTTGAAAGCAATATCTTTTTGAAAACATTAAAATTAGACCAATCATAATTAAGATTTTGATTTATTAAATAATAAATTCATAGTTCACGTAATTGTATTTTCGTAACGTGAATTAAAAGAAAAAAATAGCAAAAGAAAACAGTCGACGAAGAGGCACTACAAAGGGATTAGAAAGACAACTACCCAACAAAGTAACGTTCTCTCTCTCGGAGAACCCTAGGCGGCGTCGCGGCGAGGATCGGAAATTCCGGGTGGGTTTTCGTTGGCATCGTGGGGGTCGTAAAGCGAGGATTCCAGGGCCTAAAGTGTTTGATTTGTTATACGTGAGAGAGATTTTTAGGGATTGTGGGAAGGTGCGTAAGACCTACCTCGTTCGGCTAGTAGTGGACCGGAGGATCTCGACTTAACAGCCGTTATCTAAGGGTAAGATTCCGGATCTAGATCTTGGGTCTGTTAGGGTTGGCCGCAAAGGAACGTCACCACATGTACGGTTTTCCCCTGGTGGTTTCGGATTCACTTAATCGAATAGATGGATTTTAGTCAAATCGCCGTATCTGCTGGGTTGCTGTAACGTTTATGGAGTTCATAGACCCACTACTTATACTTGGTGCCGTCAGATTCTGGACAAAAAACGGATCTGTCGATGATGAAGATATTGATAGTTTGACATTCTGGTTGCATAAACAGAATTGTACGGAGAACGGAGATGGATTTTATGACAACATTACCTTCATAAATTCCAACTCTGTCGGGATCCGTATGAGCTTCGCTACTGCTGAAACTAGGCATTTGTCGATTAATCCTAAATGGACAAATAGGTTTAGGCAACAGAAGCAATTCTGGAGGTTTGTTGATAGGCTACTAAACTCAAGTGAGAGATCAATTAGTGTTAAACTGGGATGTATAATAAATCTATATATAAGAGTTACGGTAGGAGTCAATGTGGAGAAAACGATAATTCTTAAAAATCCTAGAGGATGGTCCACAGGTTGGACTGGGAATCTGCTTCTCACACTTGATGTTTGGTGGATACTACAAACAATTGAATTGTCTAAATCCATAAAAGCAAATGATAGGGGTTGGGTTTTGTGGGTAGTACATAGTATGTATCCTACAGCGAGTCGATTCATGTTTCTCTATCTTTTTGTAGTAACTTCATATGTAAAGAGACAGATGATACGAGCTGTACAAACTGGAAACCCATATCTGAGGATGAGGGTACATGGTCCTACTCAAAGTACGATGAGGAAGGGTCTGGAGCTACTTGCGGAAGTTTGGGTGGAATGCCATGTACATGATCTTGGTTTCATGAATTGCCCCCAGAGGTCTGATCTAACATTTATCACTAAGGTTCTATTTGATAATTACTTTCCCTTTCGAGCAATCTGTAACTCTGTGATAAGTAGCACGAGTTGGTTGGGAGAAGGGAGAGATAATATTTTGCATAATAGGATTATAGGGGGAGTTGTGATTCCCCGGGGTATATCTTATTCTGATACATTTAGGAAACTGATTTGTTTGCAAGGGTTCTTTGAGGCTTTAGTCAATAAATCAGATTATAGGGCACTGAAAATTCTTGATGGGAATTATGAATTGGGCAAGCGATTATTCTTAAGGAGAATCTTTTAATTTTTCGTAATTGTTCAGACAAGTTTGTATTCTCTCTGGTTCTGCCTCTCAAGTATACTAATCAATGTAGACAGGCAACGAGTAGCTGTGATAGCTGGTCGACAGAATGGAAATCTCAAAGCAAAATGCAGTTTGAGCAATAATACCGAGAGGTATGTTGGTTTATACCGAGAGGATTTTGTGCATTTTTGGGTCAAATATTTCATTTCTTTATTCTGGATGTGTAAGAATATTCATATGATTGTGAGTATATTCATACTATCAGTAACTTTCCTTTTTGTTAAGGTAAATATGATACTCATAATCTACTTTTTAATAAAGAATGGGAGTGATTTTAGGAACCAGAGAAGTATATATTCGATAGGGAGGTTCAGAATGAACATATCATTCACATTAGAAAAAATCTTTTGGTTAGTAGGCTCAGTTCTGACCAGATTTTACTTACTTTGTCTTTCGAGAATGGCTCAACTGAATATAAATAAGAAGAATGGTGCTGGGGATCTTAAAGGTGTTTTAACATATGGATCTACTAACTTTGATGGTTGGATGGTGTCATATGTGCCGTGGAAAGCATTTGCAGATGCTGATTATCCAAGCACTATCAGCTTGTGGATTCGAATCACAGGACTGCCATTCGAATACAGAGTGGAGGAGGTCTATAAAATAGTAGCAGGTTCGATTGGAGAGATGATTCAAATTGATGTAGGGAAGGGTAAAGTTTTGATCAATTTCCCTTGTTCCAAACCTCTAATCTTTTCCTCTATCCTTGAATTCGAAGAAGGGAAGGAGTTAAAGATCATGTTTGATTATAAGACGCTGTCAGGTTTTTGTACCTTGTGTCACTGCATGACACATGCTGATAACGTATGTTATAAGGACAAAAAGGAGGTACAAGTTTCTAATCCTTTAAATAAGGTTCAAAAGGGGCTGGCTGTAAGAAACAGAAGTTTCAAAGGAGCAGTTTTGGGGGGTAAATCGGCCCCAATTGGGAAGACTAAGAGCAGTTTGAACCGTCAGGAAACAGCAGGTACGACTAGTCAGCCCAAAGGGACTGAGGTAGTAGAACTGATTGGGAACAAGAAAACTAGAAAGAGTGATTGTCAGGAAATTACCATGTCATCTAAAAAGGTTAGAAGACCGTTATTTCAGGAGGACATAGAGCCGAACCCTCATACAGAGGGAGAGAAGGACACCACAAATACATCACCCAATCTGCAAGAGGTAGATTCCTTACCTTTAAGTGTCGAGGCAGAAGTAGGTGGGGTAGATGACCTGGAAATTATAGAGGAGGAGAACAGTATGGAGGAGACCTTGGATGCACTAGCTCTAGAAGCTGCTGTCATGCAAGCAAGTGATCTCCCTAAAGCTGCAATGCTTAAAGCTCATGAAGATTTGGCTAAGAGGTTACAAAATTGCAAGGAAACTAGGTTGACTAAATTCCCACTAGGTAGGACCAAGGTACATTCTCGACCTTCCACACCATTAAAGGGGGTGAAATGTAAGAATATGATGGTGCTGGCTGCCATG
The DNA here is from genome assembly GCA_023374145.1 of Lepidium sativum. Classification (NCBI taxonomy): domain Eukaryota; kingdom Viridiplantae; phylum Streptophyta; class Magnoliopsida; order Brassicales; family Brassicaceae; genus Lepidium; species Lepidium sativum. The sequence continues at coordinate 10,428 of JAKUCM010007932.1, forward strand.
GCGCCTCGTCTGACAGTTCGGGAAAATTTGCAGCAGGGTGATGGATCCAAGGAGTCAAGTAATGACATCATGAAGCCATGACTGTATGATATTATACATCAATCGATTTTATTGTTCAATTAGTAACAACATTTTGTTTCAGTTCAAGTTAATAATTAATAGCCGTTTGTGGCTATTTTTCTTGCATACATTATTTGTGAGTTACGGTTTCACTTTATGTGCTGGTTATTTTTTTGGCTATACCGATTTGCAGTCTCAGTTTAATTTGGAAAGTGCTTGTAGTAGCGAATATTTACACAACAGTGTGGAGAGGGGTACAACTCAATCTAGAATATATAAGCCCATATTGAGAGCCCATTACAAGTGGAGCACACAATTAATCGATGTTATTGTTGGAAAAATTGGGATCATGCCTAGGTATTGGAGCAAGGCTGTCCAAAGGAGGGTGAGCCGTGACTTTCTACATAGGAGGTTGGGGTGTTGGATGTGGAAAGCAGGACAAGGTTCTATCATGGTTCCTACGAGACTGAGGAAAGAAATCTCGGTAGTCTTGCTTAAACTTAGGGCCCCCGCCGAAGGTAGATTATTTAGGGTGTATACATGGTTTCAGTTCCGCTTAAATAGATCAGGCGTTAGGGGCACAAAATTGAGTAACCGAATCCTCGGTTCAATCAAGGGACTATGGAGGCGGAAAAACCTGATTCAGGAGAATCAAGAATCCTCAGGTTGGTTAAAATTGGATTAATGATAATAAAATCATTATGCTGGAACTGCCAGGGACTTGGCAATAAAATTACAATCAATTACTTGCGAGAGATTTGGAAACGAAATAGACCAGATTTCCAATTCCTTTCCGAAACAATGAAAACATAGCATGTCGCAACAAAAGCTTGATTCGAGGCTAACCAATCCTCCTATCCTATGGGAATGCTTTCCTAAACTCTGATTGCTCTTGCCGACTCGGAACGAAAAGATAGCGAGGGATTGAGAGATTCCTCGTTGGATTGGGAGACCAACTCGGAAAGAAAAGTCTTGCACCCCCTTGAAATGGGTGCATGTACATCACACCTCCTACGGTGGTTGCCAAAGCTCCGAGTGAACCCGAAATAGGCCATGGACTTGGATCTACCAAATGATAAGAATGCCTCTGAGATTCAATCATAAACCACTTTGTCCCGGTTGTATGTAAACCCCAAATAATTTCTCTTTTTTAGAGAAACTTCAGCTACACTTCGGATATGAATTTTAAATCACGGTTGAACCCTCTGGTTCTAGTGGAGGTCTGACACTTTTCTATTCAAATTTATTTAATGTAAGAATTAATCACAAGGATACCAATATGATAGACATTTCACTCGACATACAAGGAGCTGAATCGAACATTACGTTTTTTTACGGGGAACCGGCACAACATAAGAGGAACTATGTGTGGGAACGGTTAACTCGTATGGGTATAACTAAACAAGCTCCATGGATGGTCATTGGTGATTTTAATGAACTTTCGGGTAATCACGAAAAGCAGGGGGTTCTTTGAGACAAGCACATTCGTTCGTCTCTTTTAACCAGATGAACAGAATTGTGACCTCATTGGATTTCCTCATCTCAGAAATTCATGGTCCTGGAGGGGGGTACGAAATAATGGTGTGATCCGCTGTGTACTAGATAAAGCATTTGGTAACAGCGAATGGCACAATACTTTTCCCCGCTCGGAATTAGAATATCTAGAAATGATCAGGTCGGATCATCGGCCAATTCTTAGGCAGTTCCGAGACCAAGATTATAAATATCATAAACACTTCGTTTTTGATAAAAGATGGCTACTTAAAACTGGATTCAAGGATATAATTGCTAATAGTTGGAACTACAGCTCACTTAGACAAGATACCTTTGTAGGTAAAATAAAACATTGTCGGAAGGAAATCTCATATTGGCGTAGTGTACATTGTCGGGCAGATAATCACAAAATTGTGCACCTAAACCAACTTCTAGAGGATAGTAAGAATAATAATGTGCATGATACTGTAGCTATACAAGAAGCAAATACAAACCTCCGTCAGACCTATCTTGAGAAGAAACGTTTTGGAAACAAAAGAGCCGAAATAAATGGCTCAAGGAGGGGGATGAAAATACAAAATTTTTTCATGCTCAAACTAAACAAAGGAGAGCAGGAAATCGCATAGTGGGTCTATTCGATAGAAATAATAATTGGTTAGTGAAAGAGATGGAGATTCAATCAGAGGCCACCGATTATTTTACGCATCTTTTTTCTAGTAATGGTAACTCTAGAATTATCCTTGACGATTTAGATGTCAAGATTACAGATATTGATAATTGCAGGTTAATTCGTATGGCAACAAAGGAGGAAGTTCATGCAGCCCTCTTTACTATGGACCCGGGTAAAGCCCCAGGGCCAGATGGAATGACTGCACTCTTTTTCCAAACAGAATGGACGGTAGTCAAAGATGATCTGGTAGCTCTGGTCAACAAATTTTTAAATCAGGGAACGTTTGAGCCAGAATTGAATAGGACAAACATTTGTCTTATTCCAAAACTTTCTCGCCCAACTAAGATGGTCGATTTCCGTCCGATTAGTTTATGTAACGTGGGATACAAAATTGTTTCAAAAATCTTATGTTTACGATTGAAAGAAGTGTTACCCAAACTAGTTAGTGAGACACAATCAGCTTTTATGTCTGGTCGATTAATATCTGACAATATCTTAATTGCTCAGGAGATGTTTCATACTCTTCGTACGAATAAGGCAATTAAAGGTCAATTTATGGCAGTTAAAACCGACATGAGTAAAGCGTACGATAGGGTTGAATGGAGGTTTATCGAAGCCATACTCAGAAAATTTGGTTTTGGGGCGAAGTGGATACAGTGTATAATGCATTGTATTACTAGCGTGGAATATTCAGTTATCTTAAATGGAACACCTAAAGGCAAGATAGTGCCGAGTAGAGGTCTTCGTCAGGGGGATCCTCTTTCCTCCTATTTGTTTATTCTTTGTACGGAAGTTCTCATCTCACAATTGCGACGAACGGAGATTAATGGACAACTTACCGGAATAGTGATAGCTATGGCTAGTTCACAGGTGTCACATTTACTCTTTGCAGACAATACTTTGTTTTTTGTAAAGCCTCCATCGAGGAAGCCTCGACAATTCTCGATATACTAAAAGAATATGAGAGGAATTCGGGTCAAAAGATTAACTTCGCTAAGTCATCTATACAATTTGGCCATGCAGTACCGCATTCCTGTAAGTTGGAAATTCATAGGATTCTAGGAATCTCTAAAACAGGAGGGATGGGTTCCTATCTAGGTCTGCCAGAGAATATGGGAGGAGCAAAAAACAAAATTTTTGCCTATGTTTATGAGAAGCTCCAGGAGCGGGTAAATAATTGGTCGGCTAAATTCCTGTCGAAAGGGGGCAAGGAAATACTTATCAAATCAGTACTGACAGCATTACCAACCTACGTAATGGCCTGCTTTCGTTTACCTAAAGGGATAATACAAAAGTTGTCCTCTGCTATAGCCAATTTTTGGTGGGCAAATAATCATACCTCAAGAGGTATTCATTGGAAGAAATGGCCAACGCTATGTCGTCCAAAGTCAGAAGGAGGTTTAGGGTTTCGAACTTTGGAAGACTTTAATACGGCACTTCTAGGAAAACAATTATGGAGATTAATCGAATGTCCCAATTCGTTGTTTGCAAGAGTGATGAAAGGACGATATTATCATGACTGTCCTCTCGGAGCCAAAAACACAGCTTCTCCATCATATGGCTGGAGGAGTATTATATCTGCAAAATCATTACTATCTAAAAGGGTTATTAAACGTATAGGGGATGGTAAATCCATTAGAATTTGGGAAGATCCATGGATTCCCGATATTACTCCTCGTCCGGCTAAGGTAACTTGTCACCCTTTATTTCCTGACATGACAGTGGACCAATTTATCGATATTAAAACACGTACGTGGAAGGAGACACTGGTACTACAATATTTTGACCCGGTGGAGTCCCAATTGATACTTGGTCTACCGATTCCTAGGATACCACGACTTGACTATTGGGATTGGCACTTCAATAAGACGGGTAGGTACACAGTTAAGTCTGGTTATCGAATTGCAGAATTTCATAAACTCACTAATAATAGACGTTTTGGGCCAGATTTCCAAGGTCTAATTTCTAAAACCTGGCAACTGAATTGTCCGACTAAAATTAAACATTTCATATGGCAGTCCCTTACAGGCTGTGTAGCAGTGAACCATAATCTCGCTACTCGAGGTATCAAATGTGACACACAGTGCACACGGTGTGGCAAAGACCCGAAAACTATAAATCATGCTATTTTTGAGTGCCCGCCATCGCTACAAGCTTGGGCCCTATCACCAATCCCAATGGCCACATCCTTGTTTCCGGCTCCAACTATCTGGCATAATTTGGATTATCTTTTGTGGCGCATACCCAATTCTGCAGACACAAAGATTTATCCTTGGCTGATTTGGAACATTTGGAAAGCAAGAAATGATCACTGTTTTTCCAATGTGACTACGAATACTCAAAATCTAGTTCTTCAAGCTAGATTGGACTATCAGGAATGGTCTTTGGCTAGGAACGCAACTAAGGGGGCCGGATCGGTTTATCACGAATCCAAAACCTAGTCAAAGTCTTCGTTCTTTTACCCCTCCACATCTCATCAAAGGTTCACAGGATACAAATGCTTAGTGGACGCTTCCTGGAAAATTACAGACTGTAAAACCGGTTTGGGTTGGTTATGTTTTCCGGACTCGGTGGAAGGAGTAAGCTCGGGGGCACGTGGAGTTCACCATGTCTATCAGCTCTTCATTCAGAGATAGAAGCAGTTTTGTGGGCATTGGAATCTATGGCGCAGCTCTATATTACGGAGGTGGAGGTACTGACATATTGTGAGACAGTTCTAACGATTCTCAAGCATCCAAAGGAGTGGCCAACTTTTCTTCCTTATCACGAGGAGTTCATCAAGCTAAGTTCTTTGTTTTCCTTTCTCACATTATCTGTTGTTCCACGTCAATTGAACTACAAGGCAGATTTTTTGGCTCAACAAGCTAGAGAATTGGCTTTAGATCATTTGTACCTTTTTACTCCGTAATAGATAATATCATGCCATTGACAAAAAAAAAGAGGCACTACAAAGTATACATATGTTGTTTTTATTATTATAGCAAATCTCTATTATTATTTATATTGCCTCTTATATTAATTTATATTTTTCAAGTTATTCAAATACATATGAATTTTAGTATAATGGAAGATGATACGTTTACTAAAAACATATACAGTTGCATAACGAAAAATCAAATTCTATTATTTATATTATATAAAAATTCAGTTATTGAGTCGGTCAGTTGTGACTCAGTATTAACAAAATAAATTATTCAAACCAAAAAAGAAACAATAGACAAGTTTATGTTATATCAAAAACTTTTAAACTTCTATATCTTACTTTTTAATATTTATTATTTTATTTGAAATTTTAATTTATATTATAAAATTTTCAGCATCTACAATTATTATTTTTAGATATTTATTTTATTTAGAATATTATATTCCTATTATATTTAGATTTTCATCATTTTATTTAAAATATTATATATCTATTATAAATTTACAACATATAAATTTATTACTTTTACATGATTATTATTTCATCTAGAGTATTATATATCTATTATAAATTTATTACTTTAAAATTTTTAATATTTCATTTAATATATTATATGTCTATTATAAATCTATATCACTTATATATTTTTGAGGTCGACCCATTAACCAAGTTTTTATATAATATAGACAATAAAAATTGATATCTAAATATGAAATAATGCATATTTTTAGTGGACTTATTACCTATCACTTGACTAAAAATATTTCACACAACATTTATATTAAAATTTAAATTTTTTATTTTTAAAAATCAAAACTATAGTTCTATAATAAAAAAAGTTTACAGCTAATATATTTGAAAGTTAAAGCCATTGGTTTCCTTTCATTAATTATTACTACTATCACACTCCTATGGTTTCATTCAAACGGCCGATAACTTTTGATGTATCAAAAATATATGCATGTGATTAAAAAAAAATCTATAATTTCAAAATTAAAAAGAAATTCCACGAAACTTTTAAAAATATATAATCTGATTTTCAGTTACTACTATAAGAAAAATTAAACTATAATAACTGATACATTAAAATGACTTTCTTGTTACAAATAATTGGAGGTTTTCATCTTACACAGCGGTTGCAAACCACAAGATCAAGGTTATAAATTTGAAGTATTTGTTTAAAATTAGCTCATTTTCTTATTGTCTAGTGGTAAATTTATTTAATATTTGGGATTCAAATGACACCTTGAATAATTTAAAGAAAATTTTCTATATAGAAATTATGAGTATTGTAAAACTTAATCCAACATATTCTCTTAAGTCTTGACACTCCCCATTAATCAAAATAGTTTAGTAGTTATGAGTTTACTATTTGAAAAACTCATATTTGAAGAGCTTATATAAATTCGAAATTGTCTAGATTTTATTAGAGATCAGTTTCCCTCAAATACAAGATTACTAATTAATTTTATTTAGCCAAATTTTTTACATAAAGAATTATGAGTTTTGGTATGGAACTTTCTAATAAAAAAAAAATTCAAAGCATAAACTAAAGATTTTGAGTATTTGACGGAAGATGATATTTTTGTCTTATTAAAATAATAACTCTAAAAACGATATTAAAAAAAATTGTTCTGATGTGACTGACATATGTGAGGTTGAATTGTCCACCTTGTTTACGTAAAAAATCGCGAGGAAAAATAGGATAATATGAAAAAAACGTTTGGACAAAAAAAAGATAATATAAAAATGCCAAACAAAGAGCGCATCGAAAGCTGAAAGCGACATAACAAGAGAGAGAAATGTGGGGACCAGACTGGACGTGTGCACAGAATATTCACACTATTTGATTTCTGTTTTCGAATCCGCCACTTCATCTCCTTTTTTACTTATCACTCCATTTCTCGATAACGTATTCTACTTTTCTAATAAGGATACTAACGTATCACCGATGCACACTCCGCTTATATCTGATAAGTCGGTAAAATTGATCGAAGGACCTTTCTCTGTGCAAGAAGAACGCGTCCAAGAAAGCGAGGTCAAGTTTTTCTCTCCCCCAATCTCTCCTCCTTTATTTATCCTCTCCGTTCTCTTCTATAAAGCAAGCTCTTCAAAACCCTAGAAATTCTCGAAACTCTAGTTATCGATTTTGTTTCCTCTGCTTTTTCTAGATCTTCAGAGCTCTGAACCAAGCTCGGATTGATACGTAATCGTGTATTTTGGGGTCCTTGTAAAAGATCGTGAGATTTGAGATTCCCTGTTTCGGGAAATGTCGTCGTTGAGCCGAGAGTTGGTGTTTCTCATACTTCAATTTCTCGATGAAGAGAAATATAAAGAATCTGTGCACAGGTTAGTCTTTATGTAAGAAGAAGAAATTCAATTGATTATCCCGAAATTGTTCGTTTAGTCTTTGAATTATATTATATGCTGAGTATTTGATTAGTATTAGAGGTGCAATTTCGTTATGAAATTATAATTTGAGTTTGAATCAGAGAAGAGCGGAATTTTTTTTAAAATTTTAATTTATCTGAAGAAATCTAATTCACAAAAAAAATAAAAATTAAAGAAAAGTATCTCTGGCCCCTGATTTTGATGTTTGATTAGCCTTGAATTCTTGAGGAAATTTCTGCGATGATGGATTTCTGTTCTTCATCTAATTGGGATTTGCCAATTTAGTAATTGTTCCTCCTGTGTCGTATAGGCTTGAGCAAGAGTCAGGATACTTCTTCAATACGAAGTATTTTGATGAAAGAGTTCTCGCTGGAGATTGGGATGAAGTTGAGAAGTACTTGTTAGGTTTTACCAAGCTTGAGGATAACAGATACTCAATGAAGATATTCTTTGAAATTAGAAAGCAGAAGTATCTCGAGGCTCTTGATCGGTATATGATTAACATTCATGTCTATTCTGTTTTCCTATTCATGTTTTCTTTTTTTGTGTGGTTATCACCTAATATCTATTCTACAGGCAAGAGAAAGCAAAAGCAGTCGATATACTGGTCAAGGACCTGAGAGTCTTCTCCAATTTCAATGACGAACTCTACAAAGAACTTACTCAACTTTTGACTTTGCAAAACTTTAGGTACGATATAAGGAGTTCAATCTCATTGTACACAATTTTGTTTTGATGAAAGAGGGAATTTAGAAAGTTAGAAATTGAGACTCGAGCCAAGTCTGCGTTCATGTTCTGTAGACTTTTTTGTTTTGTTTGGATGTATGTACAATGAGAGTTTTTTTTTTCCAATATATGTCATAGAAATGTGAAATAAGTTCTAATACTTCAGTTTCTCTCGTGATTATATTTTCTTGGTGCATTGACATTGATGTCAATGATATTCTGGACATTGATTCTCTATAAATGCAGGGAAAATGAGCAGCTTTCTAAATATGGGGATACTAACACTGCTAGGGGTATAATGCTAGGAGAACTAAAAAAACTAATCGAAGCAAATACTAGTTTTCGAGATAAATTGATGTTCCCTTCTCTGAGATCTTCAAGACTGCGGACTCTGATTAACCAAAGGTGTGTCTCTTTCTTTTTCTTTTTCTCCTCACGACGTTAGTATATATTGCTGACTTTCTTGTTGGGAAATTCATTGTGCATGTGTTCTTTTGCAGCCTTAATTGGCAGCACCAGTTGTGCAAGAATCCCAGGTCAAACCCAGATATAAAAACTCTATTCATAGACCACACATGTACACTTCCGAATGGTCCTATGGCACCTTCACCAATCAATCAGCCTGTTACAACTTTGTCAAAGCCAACAGCTTACCCACCGCTTGCAGCTCATGGTGTAAGAAAGCTGAATGTTTGACTGCTTTAATCGTGCTTTGGAACCTAAGTAAATTTTAATGTTTGAGGAATTGGTGTTAATTGTAGTCCTTTCTTCCTGGTGCTGCTGTTTCTGCTGCTAACGCTGGTGCTTTAGCTAGTTGGATGGCTGCTGCCTCTGGTGCTTCTGCTGCTCAAGCTGCCGTTGTTACACCTGCCTTGATGCCTCAACCTCACAATCAAGGTTGGTTAGTGAATATATTCTAGATTTTTGGACTTATCAGTAACTATCTGGTCAGTTTCCTTCTTAACCTAACTACATTTTCTCCAAAAGTATCAATCTTGAAGCGACCGAGAACACCACCAGCAACTCCAGGTATAGTAGATTATCAGAATCCTGATCATGAACTTATGAAGCGTCTCCGTCCTGCTCCATCTGTAGAGGAGGTAACGTGAATTCTTTTTTCTCCTTTTCTGGAGAGGTTGTTGTATAGTTCTTGCATTTTTCTCAACTTACTTAGCATCTATCTTCTTTCAGGTGACATATCCTGCTCCTAGGCAACAAGCTCAATGGTCGCTGGAAGACTTGCCAACAAAGGCAGCTCTGGCGCTGCATCAAGGGTCCACTGTGACAAGCATGGCGTTCCACCCTATGCAAAATACATTACTGCTTGGTAGGGGGCTTGAAACATAGTACAAATGCTAAAATCAATTTGAAATTTTAGTTTGGTTGTCGTTTGGCTTTCTAAATAACCATTTGAGTTTAATCAGTCGGATCTGCGACTGGAGAAATCACATTGTGGCAACTTGCTGTTCGGGAGAGGGTGGTTTCAAGGCCATTCAAGATATGGGATATGTCTAATTGCTCACTTCCGTTACAGGTTTTTCTTTGCAGCTTATAAATTTTTAGTTTATGTATCTGACGATATTAATTAAATGGCTGTGAGGAGTGATGGCGACAAAACGTATCAGAAAAATTAGTTGTTGTGCAAGGATCGTATACTTACCATCTGTGGGCCTCATGCAGGCTTTGATAGCTAAAGAAACGCCAATATCTGTTACCCGTGTTGCATGGAGCTCAGATGGAAGTTTCATTGGTAAGATTTAATCATGCATTGTGGAATTGTAATTGGTCTCTGGTCTCATTCTCTTCTTGCGCAGGGGTTGCATATACAAAACATCTTATTCATATATATGAGTTCTCTGGATCTAATGATATTCGCCAGCATACTGAGGTGAGCACATGTTTAGTCTATACGGGAAAACATGCTATGTAGCGATATCCCATAATATTGGTTAACTTTACTCACAGGTTGATGCTCATGTGGGTGCCGTGAACGACTTAGCTTTCGTTTATCAAAACAGGCTAACATGTATAGTTACTTGCGGAGATGATAAGCTAATAAAGGTGAGATAAAGAGGCACATAATTTTACTTATTAAAACATCTCTGCAGCTGTCTAACTTGATCAATGTGGAACAGGTATGGGATGTTTCGGGTCAGAAGCATTTTACCTTTGGAGGTCACGATGCTCCTGTGTATTCTATATGCCCTCATCACAAAGAGAACATTCAGGTATGGAAAGAAATTGAACGAGCTTTATTTTATCATCTATTATCCTGTTTTTCCAATCTATTTGATGAACACTAAAGCAGGCGACATATTTGATGTAATAGATCTTGCCTATTAATTTCTGTTCTTTTCCAAAATATATCACGTTCTTATTTGGATTTCAGTTCATATTTTCGACGGCCATAGATGGGAAAATTAAGGCTTGGCTTTATGATAATATGGGTTCGAGAGTTGACTATGATGCACCTGGTAAATGGTGTACTACGATGCTTTACAGTGCTGATGGGACTAGGTATGGTCCGAAAGTCATTAAAATTTTACCTCTTCCAATCCTTTTAGCAGCTTGTCAAAGTATTCTTTGTGTTTTACTCCTTGTATATAACAGATTCAGGAGTGAGATCCTTGGTTTTCTAATCCTTTTTTTCTAATTAGTCAAAACTTTTCCTTCATTTACTTGCCTCTTCAGTAACAACTTAACTATCTATTTTTAGTATACCTTCTTACAGTGCTTTCTGATGTGTTGTAATTGTCGTGTGTTTTTTTCCCTCAGATTGTTTTCTTGTGGAACGAGTAAAGATGGAGAGTCTTTCTTAGTTGAGTGGAACGAAAGTGAAGGATCAATCAAAAGGACCTATCATGGGTTTCAGAAAAAGCTGACAGGTGTGGTTCAGTTCGATACCTCAAAAAACCGCTTTCTGGCTGTTGGTGAAGATGGGCAAATCAAATTCTGGGATATGGACAACATTAATGTTCTGACTAGCACTGATGCTGAGGGTGGACTTCCGGTAAGACCCAAAGATACTTTCGTCCATGGCGGCTTAGTTGGTTTTATTTTTAGGTTTGGATGCTAACTTGTTTCAATGTCAGGCTATTCCCCATTTAAGATTCAACAAGGAAGGTAATCTTCTAGCTGTTACTACGGCAGATAATGGATTTAAGATCCTAGCAAACCCAGCTGGTTTCCGATCATTGAGAGCCATGGAAATGCCAGCATCTGAAACAATGAGGAATCCAGTTGAGTCTTCTGTAACTAAAGCTGTAATGTCTTTCAACTTTTTACTATATTTTTCCTTTATTTAACATCTACAGTTCTAGCAAGCTGTCGCAGTTTACACCTTTTGGTCTTCTTTTAGGTTACTGGTGTTTCTCTTGGGTCTGGCAGCTGTAAAGTTGAACGTGGCTCTCCTGTTAGACCCTCACTAATAATGGTAAGTAACCTATTTAAATGTTATATTTTTGCAGTATTTATAGTATATTAATTTCTGTTCTGGATTTTTTGTTAGAGAATGAAGTGAAATTCTAGTTTCCCCATTCTCTAGTTATAACTGTTGAGTGTTTCAGCTTTTCTTGTCATGCTTAAAGATATTTACTATTTTTCTTATATATGCTTAAGAATGGAGTTGATCACGCAAAGTCAAGAATGGATGACTCAACAAAGAAACCAAAACCTTGGCAATTAGCTGAAATTGTGGACCCTGCCCAGTGTCGCCAGACTACTTTACCCGATACTGCTGGTTCTTCCTCAAAGGTCTACGCATTTAAATGTCTGAAAACAAATATTATCCTCTAAATTTCAAAAAAAAAGTAAGGCCAACGTATCTCTTGTTGCATGGCAAAGCAGGTTGTTCGGCTTCTGTACACAAATTCCGGAGCTGGAATTTTGGCACTAGGTTTTAATGGTATCCAGAGACTCTGGAAGTGGGTTCGCAATGAGCAGAACCCTAGTGGAAAGGTAAGCATAGAAAAGAGTTAGAAGAGTTCTATGCATGCTTTATGCAGTTAAGTTTGAGTACTCTTTATCATGCAGGCAACCACTACAGTTGTTCCTCAGCATTGGCAACCAAATAGTGGTCTTCTCATGACCAATGATGTATCTGGTGTAAACCTTGAAGAGGCTGCCCCATGCATCGCTCTCTCTAAGAATGACTCATATGTCATGTCGGCTGCTGGAGGGAAAGTCTCATTGTTCAACATGATGAATTTTAAGGTATATGTATATTAACATGTACAGATTAACTTAAAAAAGGCCACTAAAACTACCCACTCTAGTTGAAAATTCATGCTATCATCGTAGAAAACCCCTTTGGTGGTTTCTAATTACTAAAAAATCCGATTGGTCTTGTAGGTGATGACAACATTCATGTCGCCTCCACCAGCATCAACCTTTTTGGCCTTCCATCCTCAGGACAACAACATCATCGCCATCGGAATGGAGGACTCTACGATTCACATATACAATGTCCGAGTGGATGAGGTAAGTAGTCGCTAGTACCAACTATTGCCATTTAAGTAGTCTTTATGATCCATGATGAGGGTAAACTTGTGAACCTTTTTTTTCTTCTTACTGAAGTGGTTTTCATCGCATCACATATGTTTTACATTTATTTATGTCCCCGCCAGAGGCTGTATGAATGAGCTCACTCTACTTGCATCTTGTGTTCCATCAGGTTAAATCAAAGCTAAAGGGTCACCAGAAACGCATCACTGGCTTAGCATTTTCTACAAACCTCAATATCTTGGTTTCATCTGGTGCTGATGCACAGGTGTGTTATGCTGCGTCATGTTGTTTCTTGTACTAAAATATCTAAAATTAAGGGGAAAATGCTTGATTTCTTATACCTAAACATTGCTGGATTTCTACCTTCGATTATCTAATTTAGGAGGATGCTTACTCTTCCTGTTGTCTTATCTTAGATATGCTTTTGGAGCATCGACACATGGGAGAAGAGGAAATCGGTTGCAATACATATGCCAGCAGGAAAGGCTGCCCATGGAGACACAGGGGTTCAGTTTCATGCGGATCAGATCCGTATTCTGGCTGTCCACGAGACACAACTAGCGATTTTTGATGCTTCCAAGATAGAATGTATCAGACAGGTATCTATGAAATCCACATATATAAACACGAAATTGAAATGCAAGTTCATATATAAACCTGAAGTCTTAATAACGTTCCTGAATTTTGTATTGAGTTATGTTGTCTTGTTTCAATGTCTCAGTGGATTCCACAAGACTCGCTGTCTTCTCCTATATCTTCAGCGGTGTATGCATGCAATAGCCAGCTGATCTACACTTCTTTCCGCGATGGTAGTATTGGAGTGTTTGATGCAGACAGTCTCAGATTAAGATGTCGTATCTCTCCATCCGCCTACTTTCCTCAAGGGTATGTTCATTTAACACTGCATCATATTCTTAATTCTACACCTATGTAGTTGTTGAACCAAAAAAGAAAACTATTTAGTTTGTAAGGTCAGTCTGGAATCTGCATAAGAGGATAATAGACTTATATATGACCTCTGCAACATGAAAAATAATATATTTTCAGAAGCCGAGAATTCATAACTTGTCTGTATATTAATTCACTTTACTTTCACAGGAACCAAGGCTTGTCTGCTCTTGTTGTGGCGGCTCACCCGCAAGAGCCAAACCAGTTTGCAGTTGGTTTGAGTGACGGGTCAGTGAAGGTGATTGAACCGACAGAGGCTGAAAGCAAGTGGGGGATGGTTCTGCCCTCTGAAGCCATCAACATTTCACCATCCGCCACAAGCAACCAAACTCCAGAAGTGTTACAAAGATGAACGAACCGAAATGGCTTCTTCTTCATAATCTCATCACTGTAATTAATCTCAAATCTGTCGATGATCATTCCTTCAGATTCGTTAGGTAGTCTTGTTGTCGATTATTATAAAGGTTTAGGCAGTGTCATTAGCTCTTCATATGTAGTTTTAGTTTCAAGTTGTTAAAGATACTGAGATTGGTAAAGTTTGTATAAACTATTATGTGCAAATCTCCGAGTTAATCAACACAACTATGACTATGGACTGAACCAGCAACAAGAAATTGAAACTAAAGTAGTACCATCAATTTTGACACTAACCACTCAACGGTTATGGCTCAGGAAGGAGAATCCCATCAGCATCATAATGCAAAACCCCTGACTTGTTAATGGGTTTGCATCTTTCACCCATAAGTATTCTCTTCTTACACAGCTCTTCTTCCTCCATGTCTTCACTCAAGCTTCTTCTTCTCGTTTTCAATGTTTGCCCTAAAACGAGTATCTTCAGTTGAATTCTTGCGTTTTGCCAAAGACTCTCCTTCTTCTGAATTGGGTTTTGCTTTTGTTGAACTTTACCAACAGTCTTTGTGATCTCTGCAGAATCATCTCTCTGTCCTCTCTTTTCACCTGCAAATACTTTCTTGCGGATGAAGATACCGGAAATCACAGAAGTCATCTTCTTAACTGGAGAAACCATTCTAGGTCTCATGAAATCTCTCTTCCATTTCTCTTTTTTCATCTTCTTGTCTGTATCTATCTCGTTTATCTTCTTCATGGTTTTCTCTGGTAGTTTGATCTTGATAGTCCCTTATTTATATTAGCCTTAACCTTCTACGACGTGGAAGTGGACACAAGCACGATCCATGGCAAAATTGTTTTATTTACTTATTTGGAAGGTTAATTTTTAAAATTTCTAAAACCAGTCAGTTTGTATAATATGCAATAAACAATAAATAATTCACGAGTATTGCAATGATTTTATGAAAAAAGATATTTAACAAAAAATCTCATGATTTTGTTTAAACAGTTCCTTAGAAAAACCTCATTTGTTAATTTGTCTCCCCCTTTTGCTACATTTTTTTTGTTTGAATGTAAGAAAATATATATTCTTCCACATCAATTAAAACCCAAAACCCACTTTGTACACTCAAAATCAGCAAACTAAGAAATTTATCTCAACGGCACAAAAAGAGTTGTGGCCAAAACAGAGAGAATTTCTCACAATATACATATATATAACAAATCCTTCTTTTTTTTTGTCTCCTTTATTAAACTCTTTACAAAACTGATGAAAAAATGTTCACTTGCCTAAACTCAGTCTGCGTTTTCCATCTCTAGTTGGTCGCTGTGGCTGCAAACTCGCAGCGTTAGGAAGTCTCTTGCTTGGTGCTGGGATCAGCGACGGAATTAAACTCCTGTCAACAAAGATAAGACGAAACATTCGCTGTTAAATCGATTGAACTGTTGCAACAACTTTCATTTTGAAGTAAGTTTGTATATACATTACCTGGTTTCTGAGAGTTTAGCAGTTCTAGGCTGAATTTTCTTTGGTTTGGTGTTTTCTGAGTCTTGGATATTAGAAACTCTGGGCATATTCACTTGAACGCTTAGTCGCCACATCAAATCAGAATCTGAGCAATCACTTGTTGCGGCTTCATCAATTTCATGATCTGTAATACTCTGCACTTCGAAATCTTGTTTCCCACTGTCATATCAAAGATGGTAGATATCAATAATATGAAGATGCAGAGAGATATACATGTAAAAAGAAGATGGTGTAGTTTAGTTAATGCAATAATGTGAGTTACATACAGGTTTGGTTGTGTGGTCATTGGCTGGTAGAACTTCTCGGCAAGATTTCGTTTCGCATCTTGAATTAATTCTTCGTGCTTATCTATCCACTCCCTTGAATTAGATTCGTCTTGCCTCGGCCAAGCTGGAGAAGAAGATCGCATTAGCTCATGTAGATCTAAGCTGTGTCTTCTTGAAGATGCAGTATCGATAAAAGCCTGCACTCGTTTCAAAGCCTACATATATCACATTTACATACACAAATGACAAAAAATTATAAATTATAGCTAGTTTAATTCACCATGTTTGGTTGGTCTTGAAAGAAAGCAGATCATACCTCTGGTCCACTTAGATCCATGGTCTGGGGCCTAAGATTGCTTGGTGTGTTAGAAATTTTTGGTCGAATGGTAGGAGTTTCAAGTGATCTTCTTCTAGATATTCTCTCACGGTTGTTTGGTGGAGGGGTTGGTTGTACATCATTACCATTTCCTTTCCTTGCTTGAACCATTTTAAGATTAGCAATCTAGAAAACCCCAAGAACAGTAGCAGATTAGTGATGCGATACTTATGGCGAGAATGAACGAACGAAAACTGAAACAGACAGTTAAAGCCTGGTCATAATGTATGGTTTAAGAACCTGTTCTTTAAGCTCCTTGACCTCTGAGTTATCTTTGTTCACACGAGCAGCGCCTAGCTCGACACTTCCCACTCGTTCAGCAAACTTCAGAGTGCTAATAGTTTCTCCAAGAGTTTCAGCTTCTGGACTAATGTGGACAAACATAAGTGTTTTGGCTGATCCTCCTGATAATGTAGACAATCTGCTTGTATAAGATTCGTGTGCTTTGTACATACAAAAATGCAACGAGTTACGAGGGTTTTGAGAATTTCACCGAGTGAGTCCTGCAGCAGCTGGGTGAGTTTACTGTTTCTGTAAGGCACATGAGAAGTTTTCTGGGAAAGCGAAGAGATGACATCTCCAAGAGCCGAGAGGGACTTGTTTATGTGCTGAGCCTCCTTCAGTCTGTCTCCAGTCACCTCGGACTTGTCCACTCTCTCGCTTCCTGCAAGATCAACCAGATGCATAGAACCATGGAGGAGAGCCCCCAGACGTGAGGTCTTTTCCTTGAACGTGAACAGTGACACAGCTGCGAAAGAAACGAAGAATTGGGTTTTGGAGTTGTGCAACAGAGATACATGAAAGAATAGAAGAAAAGACATACCTGTGAGATCTACTACTTCTGTCATTCATGGCCGTAGAGCTCACTGCACGGTTCGTTTGTCCCAGATCCATCAGCTGTATAACGTCATCGGTTGATGACACAGGAACTAGACTTGCTTCCGGAACATTAATTCCATTGTGAGAGTTGTTTCTGATCTCTAACGTGATCAAGAGTTAATGATCAAACAAAACCATAGTATCTCAGAGCTCTCAAAAGATAATGTCACGACAAAATTGTTACTAATTAAAAGGATATCTTCTAGTTTGACCATCTGCTGCAAGTAGATCTCTGACTTGCTCGTTGTAAATTTCAAGCATCTGAACTGAGATTTCGTAGCTAATCGTATCTTTCCTTTGCTTTGATAGAAGGAACAGATCTGCCAATGCCCTGTAGTTCACACCTAGGCTTTCTTCAGTCAGTTCGTTAGGCCCTGTCTAGAGTTGTCAGACAAATTAGTAAACTGGTGTCGTATGTTCAATCAAAAACAATCTGCTCATATATGAAAGAATGCATGACAAGTATAGTAGCAGTTCTTACCATGGTAAAAGTTTTCCCGGACCCGGTTTGACCGTAAGCAAAGATGCAGACATTGTAGCCATCAAGAACCGAGCGTACCAAAGGCTGCATGTCTGAAAACACTTCCTCTGCAGAACAAGAATTCATTCCTTAATGTTATTCACAGAGAAAGACTCTCATAAACATTATCGGGACGTAGAAATTAAAGCCTTCTCTACCTTGTGATGCAGAAGGACCAAAGACTTTGTTGAACATAAATGGTTTACGCCCTTCTTTCCCGTACTTTGCTGACACTCTGATCGTAATTGTTCCTTCTTCTATGTGTTCCACCGTACTCAAACCAGTTTGTTGGCCTGGCAAGAATGGCCTAACCCGACAGTACACCCGTATGTTTCCTAAAGATTATCAAGTGTGAGGCCATTATGCAGATAAAATCGATTTTCGTGATTCAAGATACTCCAAATAAGACTGTCACAAATCAGATATTTTCTGTCAAGTTACCTTTTAGGTCCTGCACTAGATTGTACAGTTTGCGATTTTCTTCAAGAACCCTTTTGTATCCTGTAGCCGCATAAGCTAAACCATTTAAATGCTTGCCTGTGTGATAAAACCCAAAACGATGACTCATCAGATTTTCACTGATTTAACATTGAGGCCTTAAGAAGCACATAGCAAGACCATGATCTGAATTTGACACCTAAGTGAAAGAAATCTTCTTGATACTTCATCTGCAGTAATTGCATTTCCGCTTTTGTAGTGTTTAAGGCTTGCCTCAACTCCTGTAAGGAATAAAATAAACTTGTTATACTGAGAATCGAAGTTCGAAAAAAGCAAACATTTTCATTACATGGTTGTTAGATCCTGCAACGTTATAAAGTTACAATTCATTGAAAGTTACCTGGATATGTTGCTGTTGATTCAGAAAAATCTCCTGTTCTTCAAAGTATCTAACATTTGTCCTTTGAAAAATTTCTTCTACAACCTGTGACGGACTGTTTCCTTCTTCTTCCTCATGTTGTCTTACATCACACTGCTGAGACCGTACCACTATCTTACAAGGTGAGTCATCTTCTGAAATAGGCTTTGAACTTGATTTCATCTGAAAAAGAAGAAAAAAATTTGAAAATCAGTTTCATAGCATCAACCGGCCACCTCAAAACCTCGAGCTGACTATATTTTTACACTTCAGAGAAAATGACACCATAATTGACTTCCTTGCCCTCACCATTTCATTGTAAGTTGACAATCGCTGCTGGAATTCTTCAGCAACTTTGTTTATCACAGACTCTAAAACCTGAACAGATTAGAGTAGGAAAAGAAATCAGATTTCTCAATAACTATTTGTCTACCTGTCTTGCTAAAAACTCCTGAGCCTATGATTGAGATAGACACCAATTTTATTATATGCAGCAGCTCAGTTCATATTACATAGCTTAAGAAGCTCATACAGATCATTCTTAAGAAGAAAAGCTTTCATTAAGCAAAGGAGCAGAGAAAAATAAATATACAGGTAGAATTCTTACATTTGAAATATCTTCATTCTTTCTGTCTGATATATATAAACGAAGAAGCGCATTGATGGATCTAGAATCTCCCTGCAAAGTAAAGCAGATGTACTTATATCAACAAGCACTCAACATGCCATAGAAACAATTCCAATACGCGTAAAGTTATCATTTACTTTTTCACTATCTTGAGGTTGATCAGTAGATGTGATATCTGTAGACTGTGTTCTTGATATGGAATTCACAAATGGCTCTGAATTTTTTCTCAGAAATGGTTTTCTCGATCCAAAATTACTTTTCATGTTCACTCCATACCTCCATGGACCAATTTCACCTTTTAGTTTCCACTCGCCATAAGATTTTAGGGCAAGAATACAGTTCACTATCCTCACAGACTTGCCTCCCTGAAAAATATTTATGTTGAATAGATCAATCATAGAAATCTACATGTCTGTATTTAAACCTTCAGTTTTTTAACCTACCTTCTCTATGTCTGAAGCTTCAAATGATGGCAAGCCCATTTCCTCTATAGCGTTTAAAAAGTTCCTAATGTTTTCAAAGTATTGGAATGCAGAGAGCGCAGCTCCATCCGCAACATCGTCAGGTGCTTCAACAACCTGTAAAAATGTGTTATTTCATCATATCCATCTTTAATGATTTACATAAAAGTTGAAATCAACAGATACATGAGTTGTTATGTTATTAAACACCAAGAACAGGGCCCATAAGCTAAAAGAGTACGCTATACAGATTTGCAGGTGTGAAATTTATTTTACCTTTGACACTGACCCGGGATTAACTTTGTTAAGAACATTGCAAAGTACGATCCCACTTCGTAGTCCAAGCCTAAAATCTTCTTCAGAAGGCTCTGCCGGAAAATCTCTACCACCAGAAACCACAACCATTTCTCTAAGCCACGCAGCAGCTTCGTATCTTCTCAAAGCTGCATATTAGCAAACATTGGTTTAAATTCCCTCAAAGAGCACTGAAAATCAGCAAAAGTGACATTTAAAATCTCGATAAACTAATCCATGAACAGAATGCCACAAAATCAATTCCATCGTCAACTTTGGAAATTCAAAATCATTGTAAACCAATACCATGTTATATCCAGAATCAAAAACAGAAAAATACCATTTTCTCAATTACTCATCAAAATTCTAGTTCCTCAATCTATATAAAAACCAGAATTGAACAAACAAGGATCTAGGAAACACGAAGCAAACATTAAATACAATAAAATTCCACAAGACTTACAAGATTCCTCAACTCTACGAGAAACCAAACCAACGTCGTTTGATCGGCTACTATGCTGTTGAAGAACATCTTCAACGATAGATACTACAGAAAACGATAGATCATTGATCTCCGATGACGTCGCCATCAACAGAGGAAAACGCAGAGATGGAGATATAGTCGTGAAATCGTGAGGTTATTATGATAACAGAGAGAGATTTGGGGCTTATATAGGGAGGAGGAAGAAGAAGAAGAAGAACAGCGGAAGAAAGAAAATGAAAAGATGTTTCGAAAATGAAAAATTTCCCTCACTTTCTCACTTTTTTTTTCTCACTTTCTTAATTTTAACGAGAGGGAGAAAGAGACGCAATACGCTCCGAACCTGACTCCAAACGTCCCAGCTTTGCTTCGTTTCCCTATTATTGTTGTTTCTCTCAA
>JAKUCM010007933.1:2500-11390 GCA_023374145.1 Lepidium sativum
TTTGTAACAGATAAAATTCGTAATAAAATAATATATAAAACGTCACAAATTATAACGAATATTCATAGTTGCAATACAATTTTCATAATAATTTTGTAGTGAATTAATCGTTAATATTATCTTATTTAATTAGAAATTGTGAACAAACACTTAATATATACCTTACTTAATTATTTTATGAACGTAGTAATTGGTTGTTATAACTTAATAACTAATCTTTATCAAATATACCCATGTTTTTAACAACATGTAACTTGTGGAGTTGACAAACTTATTTCTTCGGTAGGAATTATATAATCCGAAAGTAGATTTGGTACATATTTCACACTAGTATCTTATATATTAAGCGAACAATATTTTTGTTTTAGACATATTATAAAATATAAGATAAGTTATAATTTTTCATAAAAGAAGATTTATAGTGGGCTTCAATATACTTTTTCTAATAAAAATTAAAATAAAAAAGATTTACTATAAAAATTCTACAAAAGCTAAAATTTGACAAAAATATATCGGATACAAACTCTGTTAATGATTTGGTTTCAGTCTGAATTTAAATTTGGTTTTAAATTTATATGAATTTTAAAAACCAATTCTAATATTATATCGGCTTCAATTCGGTTTGGATTCATTCCCTCACATCCAAATATTTTTTCTTTTGATTTAAGACTTATTACATATACTTTTATTTTTAGGTCGGGTTCGATTCCAATATAGATAGAGTTTAGCTTTGGTTATTTTTAGGTCGGGTATAAATTCGGTTGTTGATTTGGTTCCGGTTATGGTTTGAATTTGATTTTCTGGGTGCATAAATTTAAGACCAATTCTGGTATTCTTCTGGGTTCAGTTCCTTTAGTTCAAGTTTTGGTTCTTTTGATTTAACAATTATTCAGTTATTTTGTATTTTTCAGATTAGTTTCGATTCCGTATAGATCAAGTTCAAGTTTGGATATATTTATATAAAAATTCAGAATTAATTAAGATTAATTAAAAAATCTATAATGCCAAAATTAACTAAAAAGTATTTCGAGTATCCATTCGGGCATTGATTTAGTTCCGTTTCGGGTTTGGATTCGGTTTTTTAGATACATCGATTTAAGATTCATTTATATATTTTGACGAGTTTGATTCTTCTAATACGGGTTGATTTCGGTTTCAATTTCAGATATCGAATTTTATTTCCACGGATAAACTTACTATATCCAATTTCTTTATCAGATTTCGTATCTTTCGCTAATCAAATATAAATAATTTATATATAACTTATCAACCAAATCCTAATAAGCTCCAATATTCAATTTCATATTAATTGATGTGTCATTCACCGTATAATTTTAAAGAAAGGTATAAGCTATATCATCATATACTCAAAATGAATAAAAATAGATATTATTAGTTTTTACACAAAAATTCAAACCCCACGCTATAATACAAGTATAACCATATTCTTATATATTAAAGTAGGAGACAATTTTATTTTAGACGTGTTATAAACTTTAGGATAAAACAAATTTATAATACATAATTACCCTTAAAATAATTTTAAGGTAATTTTCTTTATAAATTTTAATATAAAATTTCAAAATTAATAAAGATTTAATAGAAAAATTCTAAAAGATCTGAAAATTAATAAAAATGTATCGCTTACAAATTTACTTATTGATTTGGTTTCTGTTCCGATTTGGATTTGATTTTTTGGATACATTATGTTTTTGTTGTTGGCATTTTTGTTATTTTTATTTTTCAGATAGAGTTGGAACGGTATATATAGAGTTCAGTTCGAGTTCGAGTAAAATTAAAAATTAGAGAAAAATATCTAATAGAAAAAGTAAATTTTTTTTCATGATTTGGTTCCGGTTAGGTTTGTATTCTATTTTTTAATTTATGACCCATTCAAATATTTTGTGATATTTGGTTCCTCTACTTGAGGTTTGATTTTAGTTTAAGTTTGTGGCCTTCGAGATGACATCTCGTAAATAATATTCAAAATATTAATATGAATCTACGAACTAAATAAGCACGAGTTAAGAAACAATTAAGGTATAAACATATAGAATGAAATTCTAACTTTCGTTTAGATAGTTTTGAAATAATTATTGAATTTAGATTTTTTTTGGTAGGAGGAGGAAGGCAATGCTTCCCATATTATTAAACTGCAAAAGAATCAAACAAATACATTGCGCAATGTTCCAACACCTCCAACATCATCTAGAACAAGTGAAGCCAAAAAAGAAGGCAAAGAATCAAAGGAATGAAAACCTAAATTCAAAGTAAAAGCATAATTAGCTAGACTATCTGCTAGACGATTAGTCTCTCTATACGTATGAGAAACTGTCCAATTCTTTTTGAGAATGCCATAACACAAATGTACTAGGAATGAAATGGGTGAGTATCACCAATCCCTGTTATGAGAAAACTAACCACCATCTCTAAATCCACCTCCAACTCCAAATGAGTTATGTTCTTCTCCCAAGCCAAATATAACTCATAATAGACACCCCTAAATGGAACTTAGGGATGTCTATTATGAGTTATTAGCAGCATGCCTATATTCAAAACATAACCACCTAACCATGTACCATTATTATCAAGCAAGACGCCACCCGCAACAAGCCCAGAGTTACCTCTAGATGCACCATACATGTTTCAATCGACATCAATCTCTAGATGGATGCACTCAGGAAACCACACGCTAAACATGCAGGGGAAGATTTCATGTGGAGTGAAATACAAGATTTGACGTGAAGACTTCCCCAGATAGGTCTATAAGAAAATTAACCCGATCTTGACATTTACCATTATTACCAAATATATATCCACACTTCCATTTCCAACCCGACCATGCTGCTATATATAGCAAAAGATATAGCGTAAGGACATCCCTGGTAACCACGCCCATCTCCAATATTATCAAAGAGCTATTGAAGAAGAGTTTGAGAAAAGAAATTGACTCATCGTCAAGGTGGATTATTTCTCCTCCAAATCCCTTCCATAGTTGGACAATCTCTAAGGGCATGAGTGATTATTTCCTCTGTAGCTTTGAAAATTTGACAAATGCTAGACACGACAATATGTCGAGGATGTATGTCCTTCTCAATGAGAATAACTTGATAAACAACTTACCACAAGAAGACCTGTACTCGCTCTGGTACTTTCAGCTATCCAAACCCTCTCAAATAACAATCACATATCATGTTTGGCACTGTCATCCCCAGTAATGAACTCATATGCCAAGACCACCGAAAACTTAACATTTCATGTCCCTTTCCAGGTGAGTTTATCCTTCGCACCAGTCACGTGAACCACCACTTATGCTCCCATTAAAAGACAAATTTCAACCGGAAGAAAGAGATCGATATTTTGACGTTGCCAACCAATTCCAAAGAGCCATTGGTCACAAACTCTGACAAAACTAGCTAGTGGTCTTTCAAAAATCCACTTCTCAGTCCAAAACCCAATATGTTGACAATTACCAAGAACCCAAATCAAGCCTGGCAAAGCAACTTCAATTAAGCTTGCTCTAATAGCTTTCCATGTAGACAAGTTATTTGCCTTTCGGGTCAGCCAAGCTAAATCAGAATCATTAATGACCTTGTATTTCGATCTTAAGACAATGGCCCATAGATTCGTGTGGTCATTCAAGAGCTTCCATCCCAACTTTGAGATTAACACACAATTCATATTATGGGAAGAACGTATTTCCAGTCCTTCTTCACTATTTTTACGGCAAACTCTTTTCCCGCTCAAGTGATGTATCTTTTGTTTCTTAGAGTTCCCGCGCCATATGAATGTACGCGAGATACAATCAAGAGAAGCTAAAGTCATTGTAGGTAGCAATGTTGTAGTCATCGTATGCACTAGAAATGTCGATAATATAGACCTTGTCAATATTATTCGTCCAACAAGACTCATCTATTTGCTCAGCCTGCAAGTCTTTAAGAAACACATTCAATAATAGATTAGAAAGTATCCTTATTAATCCTTTTCTGAAGAACTGGCATGCCAAGATATTTCCCCAAATCTTTAGTCGTCAAAATACCACTTAAGGTGCTAATATTGGCCTCTAACTCCGACGAGACATTCTCAGAAAAATAAATTTTGAATTTTCTCTAAGCTAATCTTCTGACCCGAGGCAGTATAAAGTTTGTCTATTACCACGTGATTGACTTGTACATGTTGTACCGAAGCCTTAGCAAATAGATACAAGTCATCTTCAAAACAAATATGAGATTAGCTCGGACCACCACGAGCTAGACGTACGGGTTTCCATTCGCCTGAGTCCACTGCTTAGCTAATTAGATGACACAAACATTCCAAACAGAGAAAGAACAGATATGGAGAAAGTGGATCTCCTTAGCGTAAGCCTCGAGAAAGAGTAAATCACTTAGTCATTTCTCTATTCCAGAGTAAGCAAATACTCGGACTTGTCACTGCCTACATAACCCACCTACGCCACCTCTCAATAGATCTAATAAAGACAAAGTATCTTCCAAAATTTCCAACGCACTATGTCATAAGCTTTCTTCAGATCAAGTTTGAACACCATCCACCCTTTACGAGCAGACTTCATCTTCATCGAATGAACAACCTCCTGAACCACAAGAATATTATCACTATTAAGTCTTCCTGGGATAAAACTTGCATGTGTAGGGTCAATCAATTTTGGCATGATTGTCTTTAGAAGTAATACCATCGCCTTAGTTATTACTTTGAAGATAACATTACGTAAGCCAATCGGTCAAAATCGAGATATCAACTTTGGTTTGCTTACTTTTGGAATAAGAACTACAAGAGCATCGTTCAAACCACTTGATAGTTATCCCATCGTGAAAAAACTCATGTACAAATCAGACTACTAATTTACCAACTTCTTCCAGCACTCATGATAAAACATCGGCTGAAAATCATAAGGGTCGTGTGCCTTAAATTTCCTCCTACTACGAACAGCTCTAAAGACCTCCTACATAGTAAAAGACTTGGACAAGAGGGTTAAAACTGTTGAAGATAATAGTGGGAAGCCTGCACGAGGTACAAAGGTACCATATCATCCACTTCATCTAAAGAATGAAGTCTTTTGTAAGACTCGGTCGCTAAGCGCTCGAGATCCTCACGGTTAGACACCCAAGAGCCAGAACTATCTTTGAAAGCCTCAATTATATTGTGACGTTGATGAACAATCATGGACGTGTGAAAATATGAGGTAATTCTATCACCCAGTGTAATCAATTTGTCACACAACTTTTCGAACCAAACGATCTCCTCTTGTTCCAGCACCTCATCCAGACATTTAGTCAAGTCCGCTTACTGTTCAAAAAGCTCATCGGTTAAGCTTGAATCAATTTCTTCCTAGACGTTCTTTATTAACAAAAAAGTAGACTCCTTCTTCTTGTAAATACCACCAATCTCTATTCCATTTTCTAAAAATTCGTTGCAATGTTTTCAAGGCTATAGGAGTTGAAGTTGTTCCATTCCAAGAGTTCGATACCAACTCTTTGAAAGTTGGATACGTTAACCAAGCTGCCTCAAAACGGACCAGTCTTCTGCGTGGGTCTATCTGAACATCTGGACAAAACTGAACGTAAAGAGGTGTGTGATCCGAAGAAAGAAAAGGCAAGTAAGTCATTATTGCTTCATGCCACTTAAGGCTAGCCAAAGTCGAACACAAAACCCGACCAAATCGTTTTGTGACATGAGTAGTCGCCTAGTGAATATGTTTCCCGAATACCTCATATCAATAAGAGAAGACTCTTTTTTCTTTTAGCCAAAGATAAGAAAATCACTCGATAAACTGTCATTCCCACCGCTACGCTCATCAAGCCGCACAATAGATATAAAGTCACAACCTACTATCACTAATTCTAAAATATTACCAATAACATTTCGAAGTTTCTCCCACAAATCACTCCGTCTAGCTGCATATGGGGCAACATATACGATAATATCCATTATTTTCAACCCATCACGCCATAGTATCCAAATACTACCACTATGTCTAACAACATCAACTCTATACAAGTAATCAAATCCCATACCATGACAAATACATTGAGCATTTACACACGCACATGAGTTTCAAACAAAACCAAAATATCAATTTTAAACCATTTAAGTATATAACGCATCGAACATTGGAAGTTAGGTTTACTAGCCCCCAGATAATTCTAGACTATACAGTAATCATTAAAAATAATGAACCAATGATAATCACGGTCTATCGTGGCAGATTGCTAAGCAATGGTGGTCTCCACCGTCTGCACCATCCTACCGATCACAACATTTGTCACCTCCATAACACTAGTAGTTGTTTCATCTCAAGATATAAGTCTGACACCCACATATGGGACTGGCATATTCAAAATAGAACCTGCAACCACTAGAGCTGAATGATCTGAATTAACGAGAGACTCACTGTGTATCCCATCTTGTTCCATTTCCACTCTACGCCTTATACCAGAATCAAAGGGAGAGATTTTTGATCGTTAGTATCAAAAACTAAACCTCGAGAAGGTTTGGAATACTTCTTCTTCTTCATAGCAATAGCTTGTTTAGGCGCACCTACTGGATTCCTCTAAGAACCAACTCTTATGTCTTTCATGATAGACCCGTAAGACCCACAATTCTCTTTACCCATATTTGCAGCCAAAAACTTTAAATATTTTTGCCCCACTAGTTTCTCAATAACATCGGGATGAGTAACACCACTTACCCCAGAGACTGCCTTCTCCTTCAAAGCCTCAACAACAACTACCTTTGGCTTAAACCCTAAGTTATCAAACTTATTTGAAACCATAATGTTCTTAAAATTCGTATTGAAAGGAACATCACTTAAAGCCTTTCTTAAAGCCTTCTGCAAATTGTTTCCTGCAACATCACTACGACAATCAACCTTGTTTTGTTTACGATTACCCATCTTGACCACTGTAAAGCCATATGCATCTTGCCTTGGAGAGATCACCGAGTATATAGTCGAGGTTAACACACCAGTATTCACAAGAGCCTTTCCAATCACCGTGGTAGTCACCACATCCAAACTTCTTCGCTGTGAACTGGAACTCACTGCATTGCTATTCAACTTAGGTGCTTGAGGAAAGAAATTGATCGTATACCCAAATACCACAATGTGAACATATATTCGAAAGACCTTCGAAGGATACAAGGAAATTGTCCTCATTGACCAACACCGAATCCTTGAAATTTTTGGATAACTCCACTGTTAAACCTAAGATTTAAATAAGAAGCAATCAAAATGCCTTGAATAAGAAGCAATCAAATATTAGAGTCTCTTTTCCTTTTTGTGGCTGTTGGAGACTCAAGGAGGGAGTCAAGGTCACATGTCTCCATTGAGAAATGTGAGAAGATAGCCGTTGGCTCCTAGGGAAAGAAGAAAGAGTTGTTGGCTCCTGAGGAGAAGAAAATGGAGCCATTGGAGCTAATAGAAGAAAGAAGACCACATTGTTTTCATTAAAGTTAATTGCTACTTATAGAATTATTTAAGTGTAGGTATTACACATGTATGTAGTAGCTCTAATATTCCTTACATAAAAGCACCATATTGTATTATAGATAGGATATAGAAGCTTATGTAAAAATTAAGTAAGAGACAAAGAAAACTCTTCATCATACTCTCATCTCTCTCATTTTTCGAAATCTCTTAATCTTCTTCACCAAATCTCTTGAATCTTTGTCTTTAAATCTCTTCAATCTTATTCTTCAAAATCTTACATGGTATCAGAGCTTGGTCCATCATAGGCCAAGATTTACTTTTTTCATTTAAAGTCTCAAAGATCCTTAAAATTTTTGAAATCTCCATTTGTGTTCTTGAAAGCTGTTTTCGGACCTTTGGGTAAAAGAGTGATTCTTCGAAAAATCAAGGAACACTTGAAGTTTATAGGAGCTAATGTGGTTCTCAATGGTGTTAACTACCTCTTGTGGTAAAGAATCATCACTAGTGTGTTGAAAAGCCGAAGGCTTTGGGCTCATACTGAAGAAAGAGTTCCAAAGTTGGCGATTTTGGTGAGTTCAAAGACAAAGAAAAAGGAGGGTGAAGCCACGACAAGTAAGTCATTATTGCTTCATACCGACAAGAGGAAAGGAAAACCTTTTTATGTGAGTACTGCAAACGTAAGGGACACACCAAGGATAGATGTTGGACACTCCATCCACACTTCAAACAAAACCGAGGAAAAATGAGTAAAGCAAATGTAGCAAATGAAGGCACGATTCAAAGCAGCTCGGAGTCACACTCTCTAGGCACGAATGGCACAGCTATGGTAGCTAATCAAGGGGAGTATATAAGGAGAGCTGACCTGAAGAGCTCATCAAATCAATCAATGATTTAAAGGAGTCCGGTAACTCTTTCTATGTCAAAAATTACTAAACCATTGGTAGTAGATTCTTGAGCATCTCACCATATGATTAGTAATAGAAATTTACTAGAAAATGTTAAACATGCCCTAGGGAATGTAGTAATTGCCAATGGTAAGCATGTTCCTATTGAAGGTATAGGGGATTTACGATTATTTGATAAAAATTCGAAAGCCTTTTATATGCCATCGTTTAAATCAAACTTGTTAAGTGTGTATAAGGCAGTAAATGACTTAAATTGCAAAGCTATTTTCGATCCTAACAAGGTTTATTTTCAGGATACTGAAAGTGGTCTAACCCTTGGAGAAGGAATAGCCAAAGATGGATTATACTTGTTGGATGACATCAAGAACAATCCTAGTTTATTTTTAATACAACTTTATCTAGTTCTTCGAATGCCTTTAATTCTAGTTTTAGACTTGAACATGATAAGTTGTGCCATGCTCGTTTAGGACATCCACATACTCGAGTGTTGAATTTATTATTACTGAATGTTTTATTAAAAAATGATTTTTGTGAAGCATGC